>JARKIC010001152.1:0-147527 GCA_029378375.1 Mycena olivaceomarginata | reverse complement strand
GCGAGATTGGTGTCGGGAGGTGAGCGAACAGGTGAAGCGACGACGGTCGAAACAGACAGCGCTAGGAACAGAGAGGTCAACGAGAAGGCGTGCATTACAAGCGGTGAGGGTAAACAGGGAAACGGACGAAGAGGGAAAATGACCCAGCTTTTATGGGATTTGGGGGTCCATCGTCATGAAGCAAATTCGATATATGCAGTCGGGATTCTTGGCTGAACCAAGGCTGAACAGGCAATTAAATTGCTCGTGTTGGGAGCGGATGACCTGGGTAATTAAGGGCAAACGCTAGACCGCGTCTTTGAATCGAATCGCGGGGCTGACACAGAAGACTCTGATCATGAATTCGTTGCAGTCGGGAATCTTGCCTGAACAGACACCTAAATTGTTCTGTTGGGAGCAGATTACCAGGATAATTCAGGACAAAACCAGCCAGCCTCTTCGGATGGAATGTCTGGGCTGAAGAGAAGACTGAATTCGCTTCAAATTTTGGATCGCTTGCGACCAGGATAATTCAGGGCAATCGCCAGCCCGCGTCTTCGAACCGCCGGGCGATACAGAAGAATCTGGATTCGCTTGACACTTTGGATTGCTTCGGTGAAACCAGGTCTCCGGCAGCGAGAAGGGAGAGACGAGGCAGCGAAGCTTTTCTCCAGAGAAATGCTTGGAATATATGGATGGAGAGAAGCAGGCGTCGTCGGTTCAAAACGAGACGCAACCGGATAAAGAAGGCGGAGCCGAATTTGGCCGACTCAGGATATTTATCACGTGTGATCCGCGTCGCGTCGCCCCATAGGTGACAAATACAACCAACCAAACGATCTTTTGGGCGCGGCCCTTAATAATATTGTGTCCGATCTACTGAAGTTAAATGAGATGAATTCCAAGTCGCCACGGGGAAAGTTGCCTCTTGTATCAACAGAAATACAACTAGGTACTGGACGCGAAGAAGCACGGCTACTCCCCCAACCAACCCCCAACCGGAAATCTGCCTCCTGCATCAACAGAAATACTACTAGTACTGGACGCGAGGAGGCATATGAAATAGCGACTGGGAATGTGCCCTGCATCAGCAGAAATACTACTAGCGTACTGGACGCAAGGAGGCACAGCTACAATCGTAACTGGAATCTGCCTCCATCAACAGAAATACTGCCAGCGTACTGGACGCGAGGAGGCGCGGC
The DNA here is from genome assembly GCA_029378375.1 of Mycena olivaceomarginata. Taxonomy (NCBI): domain Eukaryota; kingdom Fungi; phylum Basidiomycota; class Agaricomycetes; order Agaricales; family Mycenaceae; genus Mycena; species Mycena olivaceomarginata. Next base: position 146,346 of record JARKIC010001152.1, on the reverse strand, counting down.
TACACTACATAGAGCTATGGATACAAACGGGGTACTATACAATCAGAGTCGCGATCAAATCGTCTAGCGGTCAACGCATGAATCTCACACGAGATAGTAAGTTGCCAGACGTCGGGCGCCCCACCTGGGCGCGATCCCTTGGAAGGTGGTGTATCCCCATCAAGAAGTCCCCGCTTCACGCCTTCGCGTTTTTCTTGGGAGTAGCGCTGTGCCCGCGCAGCCGCTCGCACCGTCGCGTGTACGCTGTAGACGCGCCGCATGAGTTTGTCGGTGCCCAGCGCGTTGAACTCTGCCGGCGTCGCGTTCACGCGCAGCGTGCGGTAGATTGCGGAAGAATGTCGCCCACGGAGACGTATCGGCGATTTGATGCCGGGACGGGGATCGTCCAGGGCAGGTGCGGTGTGACAAGGGAGAGGGAGAGCCGCGGAGGATAGACGGCGGGCTCGAGGAACGCCGCCGCGGAGAGGCCGCGGCGGTGGTTAGAAATGGTGGAGGGATGCAGGGAAACGTCGTATTGAAGGAGAGGAATCGGCGACAGGGATGAGATTGTGGGCCTGCACTTTCATCGCAGCTGATGCGCGGTAGAGGTCTTTCGGTGTTAATGGTGCAGCCGCATACAGCGGCGGCGGCGTGAGCGGACCAAGCGAGGAGGTGATGATGAGGGCGAGGAGCCTAAGTGGAGGGGAGGCGGCGAGTAGAAGATGTCGTCGAGGCAAACCGGACGCGTCTTGAAGGCATGGCGCACTCGAGGACGGGGCTAGCGGGTCGAAAAGTGGTCAGTTTAAATACTCGCACCTGTGAATGTTCAGTCGTCACCATCTTATCTCATGGCTTCTTTAGACCCATGCCATCCCATAAAAGGTTATATCCCGCGCCTAGCGCTCGACTGTATTGGACCGGAAAAGATGAGCACAGCTTATTTGGAGCCGATCTTGCGAAATTGTGGAGGCCATTCTAATGACAAAATGCTATGGGCGTAAAACACGCGGCTGCCTCGAGGATAGCTCCTCCGTTAGCCTCAATGACGTATGAAAATCACATAACCCGCTGCAGGTCTCGGCAACAGATCCACGAATTTGTGGAACCCTCCAGAAATAAACCCTCCTAGGTCCTCCAGATCGCTTGAGCCTTTCACTCCCGCGTTGCATAGACTTAGTAATTATGTTGGTCGTTCCCTATTTCGACGTTCGCCTAGGTGCCGTCGATACGAACCCAATGCACCAATTTCCTCAACGGGTTGTTGGCCGGACGCGGGCGCAAATGCGGTCATATATCAGCGCCACAGGTGGGGTGGTCGAAACTTTACATAAGTCTGCTGGATAAGACTGCTGTGAAATGGCTGGCCCTCCCACGGGCGCAAGTCACGGGTCAGAGTGGAGAAGATAACCAAAATTAACACAAATTTCACGGGGAGATCACCGGGTTGAATTTTACGAACGTGCAATCGCACAAGCGCGTTGAGCTGATGCGAGTCATTTGGAGGTGATAATCGTCATGGTCTACTGCAGACCGTGCGGACTATATTCTTGGTTAATATTGCAGGTGTCTGCGCCTGACTTGAATGGAGCATCAGGATTTACAGTGTCAAAACCCGGATCTGAAAAAAAGAAATTGACTCAGTATTATGGAAACACCGGAACGAATTTGGTTAATGCAAGTACACTATAATGAATTGTATACCTTCAGATGTATGCACAAATATTTTCAGAATTTTTGGCCCCATTGTTGTGTTGTGCAGCACCATCACTTTTGGCCGGTTTTGGGGTTTGACCCGGATCCGAAAATCTCGGTGATGTGAGATCACAGACATCACTCACTCTATTGTAGCCACGCTCTCGTACATGCTTCCCACAAGCAACCCTCTGGGCCGTCCTCAAATGCCCAGAGCCCGATGGGCCGAACAACTTGAATCCATTTATGAACTCACTAAAGAAGCCGTGCATTGCTGCCGACGGGATCTCCTCATTGCCCACCCCCCGAGCATTTTCAGAAATGTCCAAACAGTACCCACGATACAATAGTCGTTCTGTAAAAGGTCATAGATATGATTAGGCTACTACTGTCTTCATAATTACAATTCGTGGCCGCCTACAATGAAATTTAGCTATTTTTGGCAATTGTTTGATTTTTGCTTGTGCCCAACTGGCCCCATGCTGATTTTTTTTTTGCATAACATTACTCACTGGCCTTGTAATTATTCCACAAAAAATAATCAAGCTGGAAACCCCAGAGGTTCCAGCTCAAAATTCTTTTTTTTTCCGGATCCGGGCATTTTTCGGATCTGGGTTTTGACACTGTATAATGATGAACATATATGTTTCGCCATTGGTTGAATGCACAGCTCCCGCGAAAGCACCCCAGCCTCGCCACATCCTGGACAAAGGCTTCACGGCAGGGCTGTGAAGGGTTATTGAATGTGAACACAAGTGTGGTCTACTCGACAGCACCGGCTTCACTGATCATGATTTCTGGCAGAGCGCTCGATGATTCTGGCAACGTCCATACCCTTGCCGAAGATGAGGTGCGTGCCCTGAAATCGAGTTAGGGGCGGTGGTACCAATTCCAATGAGGAATATGAAGATGAAGACATACCTGATGCATTGGAACCATGGTGATGAAGAACTAGGAGGAAGGAAATTCAGTGGGGTGATGACAGCAAAGTCTCTAAGCACATGCCTGTGACCAGTGTCCGCCCAGCATTCGTCTTGCTGAGGAAGCCTGTTTGTGTCTGTGGATGAAGTTCTCATCTGGGAACAAATAAATAAATAAAATTGACACTCACTGCACTAAAATCATGGCCTCACCTGTCAATCTCCATTGTGTGTGGCATATGAATTCCTGGCCTGAAGCATGAACTATGGAACCTATGGTGTCAATTAACGGCTCTATGGAACCAAAGAAAAAATAGGCATCCACCCATGAAATTATACGGTGGAGGCTTGATCATATATAACCAAAGCCAGGCTACCCAGTCGTGAGCTCCCGGAAGTTCGTCACCGTGCACGAACATTATCGTCAAACAATTTTAATACGCTGTTCTTAGTTAGCTTTGCAATGTATCAACTTGCTGAATTGAGCTTGTCAGTCCTGCATTTTTGAGGTTGAGACAAGGATCATGAGTTATAATTGTACGAAGAAATTGGGTTTTCTGTATAAAAAAGCAAAGCAAGGGCAGAGGAAGTGAATCACAGCGAAGTGCATGCAACACAAGTTGGGCTGTTCACAACCACCATGCACGTAGCCTTCGAATCCTCTTTCAATACCCAATCGCGCATCCACGACTATAGTGCTGATAATCTAGCCCCACTATGTGGGCTCAAAGATCGTCAGGTTGCCTTGAGAGAACAATCTTGGGTTCCCTGGCGTATAAAACTTGGTGTTCCTCTGGAAGATGACTGGTGGGGATGATTGTCAGCTCGATCAGCTTTGAGAGCTACTCTAGGCAGCTAGTATTCTGACATTTTCAAAACCTGATTCTGGCGGATACAATTGCAAGATCTATTTGAGTACCACAAGACTTCGCAAGATGTGCTTGGATGGGGCATCAGGGACCTTGTTCAGCTCGAGCCTGGGCCATTCAATAGTGGCGTGGTTTTTTGTACCCCATTCTGTCTCAGTATAACAAGTCACGGGGTACATGCAGAAGGGCAGGCCCAGAAGCACGGGTGCACCCGCATTGCATTAAACTTCCCGAAGTAGACAATATGAAGATCACAAGAAGCTCATTCAACTCGGGCCTGGGCCATATGTCGCAATCAGTCATATAATTTGATTTTTGTGGGAAGCTTGTTCCTTTTTTTCTTTACCCTCTGTGGTCTATTTGCTTGCTCTAGGGTGAAACAGCAAGAAAAGCCAAGAGGTGCACCTGCATTCCATCAAGTGGTTGATCAGACACCACAGGGGGCTTGTTCAACTTCACACCGGGGCAACAAGCAATGCAATGCATGCAGAGGCCACATGCAACAAATGCATGTGGTCTGCACTTGGAATAAAGACTAAAAAGCTGCCTTTGACAGACAAGGGGTGGCTTTGTTACAGGCTTTGTTCCCCCACACAGAGGCATAAAGCATGCCACAAAGCCTGCCTTTGAATGCCAAAGGCTGCCTTGTGAGCCTTGTTGCTAGTACAGACTACATGCATTTGTCGCACGTGGCCTCACATGTGTCTGTAGTTGCCCTCAGTGTCAGCCTGGGTTAGATTCCAAGTCATGTTTGAAAAAATCCTCTACACTCAGGCTCATGAAACAGTGTCAGGTTTGAGGGAAGTAAAACACCAGGGGCACAGGGTTCACCTGTGTTCCTTACACATTCCAATTTACAGAATAAATATTGCAGGCAGCTCATTCAACTTGAGCCTGGTGCTGAACTCTGACTCAGTATGTAGAAATTTCATTTCTCCTTACTGCTCAGCATATCCCTGTCAGACTAAAAAAAAATCCAGATACTTATTTTTTTTTGGTTTTACATAGAGACTGATCAAAGTGCTTGAATCACAGTTGAATTCCCATGACCAATACATGACAATCTGTGTGTGTTGGGATTTGAGGACCCCAGCAAGACATATTTGAGTACAGGTATGATAAAGCCCTGAAGCAAACAGAATGCTCAGTTTAAATCATGGGAACACCACCTGAAGTCACAATTTTATCATAGGAATCTAAATGTGGGTTCAAACCTGACACTTGGTCCAGACTAAGCTCAGCATCAGGTGAATTCCCAAGAACAAAGGCTGTCAATTTATGGTCCAGGTCTGAATCAAATGAGCTGCTTACAAGAATCATTCCCTGCAATTTTTTTTTTTTTCAAAAACATGGCCAATGAAAAGACTATGGTCTAGGCTCCAGTCAAAAAAGCTTCCTATAGAATTCTTCTCAACACCAATCCAGAACACAGATAGGATTGAAGTTGCTGTAGTTCAACAGTGATTGGACTGTGTGTCATTTACTCCAAATACACTGTTCATCTTGTATTTCTATATATATTGATTATCTCAGGGAAGCTTAGTATCAGCAAGTTAGAACCTGTGTACAATGGGTAACAAGATTGAATTCAGAATTGCAGACTACAGAGTACAAACTACCGAGGTACGAGGTTCAACCATTTGTAACATCTGTCTATGAGAGATTAACTACAGAGTGGTGTAGCTTAGCTTAAGTACTTGGACAAACAGATACAAACAGGTAAAAAATAGTAAAACAGTGGGAATTGGATGATTAGACTTTGTTTACACCGAAGCACCTTCAACACCAATCTTGTTGGTATTGACATCAGGATCCTTGTCCCGGTGCACCAAAACCTCCTTGAATTGACAGCTGCTGCAAAGGTTCAGTTGGCACAGCTAGCTTGGAAAGTTGTTCCAGGTTTGCTTCATGATGTCTCTCCACCTCAACCAACCTAGCATTTCCATCACTGCCTGTGCCTGCAAGGAACACTCAAACAGTGGCCTAGCTGCCATCCAAAAGGTGGATGCTGCAGAAAGATCCCCATTCGGAAATGCACATTTCCAATTGTCTGCATGCATTCTGCCCTGTTCCAATGCACATCCATCCATGTGAATCCCTCCAGTGTGACTGTCAGAATACTCAGTGCCTCTTCAGTGTTGCTCTGTTGTGCAAAGACATCTCCAAGTCTCTGAAGTGCCTGGTGTACAGGCAGTATGCTTCGTTCCCTTGGACGCATCACAAATGCAAGGAAGATCACAGCCCATTTTGAGACCTCTGAATCAGCATGCACAGGATGTATGGAGTCTGCTAGCTTGGCATGCGAGCTCATTGTCAGTGCTATATGCACTCGCAAAGGCACTCTTGTACTTTGCACATACACCTGTTGTGTTTCCCTCACGAAATTTCAGGTCCACAGCATGAACCTCACAAAGTAAGATTCCCCGTGGATACTGCACTCTCTGGAATATGTTGAGTGCATTTTGGAGGTTGTAGGATACAGCACATCCATGCTCCCACCTGTTACAAGATCGAGGAATGCGATGTTGACAAGAGTATAGGCATAACCAATCGGGGAGACCACAGGGGAGTTGTGAGACAGGATGACCTCTTGGATTGCCTGCCTCAGGATACTCTGTCTTGAGATGGTACACCTCTGCCTCAAAGTTCATCAATATGAACTCAGACTCTCCACCTTGTATCCCTGCTCGAAGAACCAGTGCTTTACATTCATTCACTACCTGTATGCCACGTTTGAAGTCACCGAGTCCCATGTAACACCGAGTCTGGCATTGGAGGCTATTAAGCTCCCCCCTGAGATTTCCTGCTGCGAGAGCAATTTTTTGTGCTTTGCGACTGAGATGTAGACCCTCTGACCATGTTCCATGAAGGCTTTCTATTATTGCCAAACCAATCAGCCCTCCAACTTGGACCAAGTGAGAGTTGCATTGTGATGCCAAAGTGAGGGCATGCTGATAGAGTTCTTGTGCCTTCTTATGATCATGAACATTGTCAGCATAATATCTTGCAACCATAGTGTAGAGTCGAGCTGTACACATGTTAACCCTGGTTCCTCCATGGGTAACAGCACTCACCTTCACCCTCAATGTCATTGACTATGCGAAAATGTTCAATAGCTTCATCCATGTACTTGTCAGGATTTGGGATGGCATAGAACCACCTGGCTCGGAATGCTTCAACAATAAACTGCCCATGAACCTGTGGTCATCGATCTGAGGAGCATCTCATGCAGATGTTGCATGAGCGGGAGAGGCCACGGTTCATCAACAAATTCAGCTGGTTGAGGGAAATAATAGCTTGTATAGTTTCACCAAGATCTGAATGATCACAGTCCAATCCATGCAGCAGCAGATTGTGCATGTTCCCAAGATTTGACAGAAGATGTGGTGTCAGATCACCCACACCTGAGGAGGAGTCCATAACTGTCTTCCAGAGCCGGAGAAGATCATTGAGGTGCTTCTGCAAGGGCCGCACAAAGTCTGGTGCAGGTGGCTTGGCAGTCCGAATGTAATCCCGGATTGGGGCCAACACTTTTAATCTTCCGCATGATCAACATAAGCCAATGAGGTGCGGACCAATGTTGTTTTACATTTCAAAATTTCAGGAATTGGTAGTTTGCTTTGCACCAGATCAGTTCAGAAATACCATCTGACAGCAGGGACTCAGACTGAGAAGATCCACCATGAGGCAGAGATGCAAGGCGAGGACTGGAAAGAGAGAGCTTGATTGAAGTCTCCAGGTTGGATTGTTTGTCATAACCTGTGGAGAGAAGGGCAGTGCTCTCCACTTTCCAACGCTCCAAAGTGGCTTAGGAACCCTCGGAGGCCACAATATTTGCGACTAGATGAACTGCAAGAGGGATGTTGTCTGTAAGCTCCAACAGCTTATCAACTTCCAAAAGATCATGCATTTCATCGGCAATTTCAATGAAAGTCTGATAGGCAGCACTGGAGTCAATGGGCTTAGGGGATGAAGGAATGGATGGGTCCATTGCACTTTGCTTGGCCTCTCAGCCCCACCATTGTGATCTAGGGAAAATGAGTTAGCACAGATAAGGTAGATGAGAAGGGGCCGTACAAGAAGGGCCACATGTGGGATATCAGTCAGTAGAGCAAGGAACTCCTCGACCTTTTCCCGACTATCTGTTGACTCCTAGGGTGTTTCAAAACTATCTAAAGCCAGCAGGCATGGGGGCTGTAGGGACAAATGGTGAACAATGTGTCTTGCTGAGCCCCTGGATGCCTCAAGGCCCAGATATGAGGCAATGGTTACTACCAGAGAATTATTTGTCTGGACAGAGTCACAGGGAATAAAGTGTCGAGTTGGATACTTTTCAATCACTTTTGAGTATGAAGGGCCGTAACTGCCAAGCTTGTTTTTCCCATTCCACCTGGGCCAAGTATTGCAACCCGGGCAGGATCGGCAAGTCCACAAGATGTTCCAGCTCACTTTCTCGCCCATAGAATACTTTTGGGGATGCAGGCAGTAGCGAATGAGCCTGAGCTGGATCAGACCAAGAGTAAGAACAAATGGGTTTTCCTCCATGGAAAAAAATCACCTGGAATTCAATGAACTTGCCAAATCTGAGAAATCAAATGAGACTTGAAAGACAAAAGCAGAGAGTATTCCAACCGAGGACATGGTGTCAAATGAACCACTCTGAGTTGAAATGAGTTCTAGAAGTTCATGATGGCGTGTCTCCGTGTCTATATTGAACTTGATAACAGTGGACGTAAATCCAATCATTTGTTCCGTCTGTTCCACAGAGCTCAGCTTTGCTCCAAGTTATTGAAACTCGGGAATGACTGACTGTGAAACTGGTCAAAACCACATTCAGCTCCGTTTCACAAGCATCCAATTGTCTGATGAGTTCGCTTTGCTTGAACAGTCACCTGATTGTTCCAGCTCTTGCTGTGCTCTCAAGCATGAATCAACTTTCTGCAGAGTCCTGTTGGCAGACAGAATGAATGCAATGCTATGAAAGAATCACGGATCACTTACACAGCGACTTGAGCTATCTGGTGGAGCATCTGTGGTGATTGAATGTCCTCTGACTGGATTGATAGGCTCCTGAGTACACAGAGCAAGTGGTGGATGCACTCTACAATCCGGAGGGAGCGTTTGAAACTTGGTGTTCTGTAAGACAAATGAGGCTCGGAGACATGTTACTGGTGAAATTCATTTGGCATACCTGCACCATGGGAATGATTGTCGAAGTGAATGTGCAGATTCTTTCGAGAAGGGTATCTTGTCGCTCCTGCAACTTCCTGGAGCACATTTCCCGCGGCCAGTGTACTCGAGAATTTTGTCAACTGTCGCAAAGGTTCTGGGAGGCATTGCAAATGCGTGTCCTTCTACGGTCTGGGGAACTGGGGTATATATCTCCCAGGTATTTGGATGCAGTGCGATGATTATCACAAGTTCAACATTCAATATTTATAATGCGACCACAGGGTTAAGCGTTCTCATGTTAACCTGAGAATGTTGGGCTATATTCGTCTGGTGAGGACTTCTGTGCCGTGATACGAAGCACATGTGGAGCCGGAAGTCCCACGTTGGAGCTTGCATCTCGCTGATTCGAGTTCCTTCATTGAACCGGAAAGCCATGCGGCTTGTAGGCCAAGGGCAGACGTTGCTAAGTGTGAACAAAGTAGAATTCATGTCGAGCAGTCAATTCAAGTACGATTGTTGGGATGATACGTTCTAGAATTCTCCACCCTGATTCTGGGAACGATCCGGAATAGATCGGAATCACAACCAGAAATATCAAAGACAAGGGTTCAGGGTGTTGACCATAAATACTCCATCCCACCCCACGACCTCTTGATACCTGCTTAGAGGATAATTAATTCTTGCGCGACAATGAAATGTGGAAAGTCTTCGAAAAAAAGCCCGAAAATTCAGCTCAGTTTGAGCTTTATTAGCGTCTAGTTGTGCATCATGACGAGCGAGTGAGACGATGGATGGAGGATGGAGATAAAAACGAAACTCATCCCAAAAACAGGAACTCTTACGAAGTTCCCATTCCCAGAGTTTCCTCTACAATTTTTTCACGGGGAGTTGAATAATGGTACAGCAGGAAGCTTGTTCGACTTGAGCCTGGACCATGGAGGAATTGATTGGCTTTTTTTGTCATTTCATTCTATCAGTTGAACTGACGGGTTTGAGAGAAGACAGGCCCAACAACGTGGGTGCGTACCTCATCTGAGATCGGTGCCAAACGATAACTACGATGATTCAGAGGAGGCTGGCCATGTGGTCATCGCCGAGCATTTTTTTGCTCCTGCTGGGTAGATTCGAGCAGTGAAGGGCTTGGGCCATTATTCTAAATGCTCATCCTTTCTGCCTTGCCTCTCCATCAAGTCAACAGGCTGAGCCCCCAAGCACGAAATGACCCGGAAGTTGCCGCGAAGAAGCACGGGGCACACCCGCACGTCTGGTTCATCGTAAGCAGTATGAGCTCGCATTAAACTCTGCAGCTAGCACGTTCAACTCTAGCCTGGCGTATCTGGCTGTCAACCGTTTTCTTTTGTGTGTTGTTCAAACGTGCACACATTCGTTGAGAGAACGCATCCATTACACGACTTATACATGGTCAAAAGCTTTTGCGAAAGAATACAAGGTCACGAATCCGAGACGTACACCTTCCCTTCATACGCCCGCAGCGATACTTCATCTCCACGAGACAGATCCAAGATTCCCCCACCAGCATGGTCTCCGCCTGTGTAGTAATTTCCGAAAGCAAGCTTGAACCTGGAGTAGCCCTCGCCCGACGGGAGATGGAACACAAGATCGCTGTCCGTGAAGTTCAACACGACGAGTGCGAGACGGCCTTCGTATGCACGTATATAGGCAAACACCTGCTCGTGCTGCGGCACCAGGTGTTGAAAGTCGCCATAGATCTAGTCCATGGGCGATTATAAAGCGCATAGAAAAATAGTAACAATCACACACCAGAAGTTTATGCTCCTTGCGCAGCCGCAACGCCTGTTTCCAGAAGGCGTGCACACTCTGGGGATCGTCGAGCTGCGCCACCGTATTCCACGTGGGGTAGTCGTCGTTGACACGCATCCAAGGCGTACCCGTTGTAACCCAGCATGGGCGCTCGAGTCCCACTACACGATATATCCTCAATATTCTGATGAGATAAAGCTACCGCAGCGAGTTTTTACCTGCATCGGTATGCGTCCGTGGTCTCGGGCTTTCTTCTGCAAGCCATCGAGAACATCACTCATATTAATCGAATCTGGGTCACCACCGGATTCGCGCTGTCGCTTCGCCAATACTCTGCCCGCCCGGAAGATTAATTATGGCAAGTGTACGAATATGAAGCTACCCACCCGTGATAGAAGTTCTGCGACGCGACGTCCTTGTACTCCTCGATACCCCACGAGCGCGGGAAGTTCCTTATGCCGATTTCTTGGCCTTGGAATACGTACTGTGTCCCGCCCAGGGTGACCTCCAAGATCGCAAGCATTTTGGCCGAAATGGTGCGCCACGCATCGGCGTCATTGCCCCAGCGGGTGACCGAGCGGCCTTGATCGTGGTTCTCAATGTATACGCTGGGAAGAAAGCGTCAGTGAGCTTCCAATTCTGGCGAAAAATATACACACGAATTCCAGAATCCCTCCTCGCGCTTGAACGTCTGCCAGCGGTTGACAATCTCTTTGAGCTCGGAAAGCTTCCACGGGCGGTAGATGAACCGCGTGCGCTCTGCGCCGCGTGGAGAGTCCAGATCGACGAGCTCAAAGTGGAAGGCCATGTTGAGCTCTTTATTTTCCGGGAGGACGTACCGGGCAAGTTCCGCAGGAGAGTGTGTAAAGGGAGCTTCGCCGACCGTGATCAAGTCGGATTCTGAGGGCCTTCAGAAATATGATAGCGATATGCTGGAATGAAACAGACGCGACAGCACACTTCGAAACATCTCCTGAATGAACTCATGCACCCGGGGACTTGATCCATCGATGAGGATAGTATCGCTCTGGAATCAACACCACGTACCCGTTAGCAAAGAATGCACTGGCTTCTTGGTATTCATCTTCAGGGATAGTCACCGGTGCGTCGGGCAGACCTGGAACCTTGGAAATAAGGTTGATGACATCCATCTGTGTATCGTTACTGGTGTCGCTCCGAAAAAATGGAGGAGAAACACACGCGAAAGCCGTCGCACCCGCGCTTCACCCAAAACAGCATGAGATCCAAACAGCCTGGCGAACTTCCGGATTCTCCCAGTTGAGATCCGGCTGTTTGGTATGGAACAAATGTAGATAATACTCGTCGGTTGTGGTGTCGTATTCCCAAACGGAACCTTAAAAATGTTTGGACGAAAACGCATCCCAGGAAGAGACGGGGATACCTTGGAATTGTGCCTTCCAATTGTTCGGTGGGTGACGATTACCGGCGGCGTCATACTTCGGGGGACGCCAGATATACCAGTCGCGTTTCGGGTTCGTTTTGGAGGATTTGCTTTCTTTGAACCATGCGTGCTGGGATACCAGAATTGCAACATTAATTGACGTGCCAAAAGAACTTCAGTCCTACGTACCTCGTCAGAGGTGTGGTTTACAACAAGATCCATCCTACTTTCAGTGTCAGAAAGCACTCGATTGAGTAAAACACGTACATCAGTTTCATTCCACGACCGTGCACGCCGGCTAGGAGGTTGTCCCAGTCTTTCAGAGTTCCATATCTTGGGTCGATGTCGCGATAGTCCGATCTGCAAAATGCCACTGATTGTCAGGCGGTAACCGCAAAAGACTTTGATAGTATATCACATATCGTAGCCCATGTCCGCCAAAGGCGATTTGTAAATCGGCGAGAGCCAGAGTACATCAACGCCGAGATCCTTCAGATAGTCTAATTTCTGGGGAATACCGTTGAGGTCTCCGAGTCCATCGCCATTGGAATCGAGGAAGGAGATAGGATAGATTTGATAGACTACAGCGTCTTTCCACCAAGTCTCGGGATAGGCCTTCATGCTGATTTCTTGTCTTCAAGTTTGTCGCCGTGAGCGAGAGGAAAGAAGCTTGCGGCGGCGGAGTTTGAATCGACATCGGCATTCATCGGACGTGCCGGCTTTTCTGCGCGCCGCTCAAGAGGCGGGCGTGCCGAAAGTCCGTGAAATCATCCTCTCAAACCCAAAAGCTGGGTGTACCCCTCCCCTCCCCCCCGGAGGTCGGTCCGCCCACCTGGACCGATGCCCTCAGCCAAATTTTTCGAAACTAGCGCAGTGACGTCACCTCCTCAAATTTAAAGCAACACCGCTTGTTCGGTCCGATCGCTTTCGACGAATCATTGAATATCTGTTGTGAATGGACAGAAGATATTATACAACCACATAGGCCGCTTCGGAAGGTATTAGAATAAGGTGGGTTGTCAACTCAGCTTTGTGTAAAAGGGACCGCCCAAGGGACAAAATCCGACATCGAACGAGACCATGCTCAAAAACCGGACCGGGCTCCGGCCACAAGTCCGAAAAAAGGTCGATTTCACGGCTTTTTCGGCCGCCCGCCTCTTGGCGCCACCAACCGCTAACGCGACACTCAATTACTCCTCTCGCTCTCGCTGAAATGTACCTCCTCCATTCTATTGTTCAGCCTTTACACTTTTTGGAACGCTTCAATCTCCTCGGCCAAGAACGCCGGATCCCGATGAAGAGTCTCTAGACTGTGGCCATGGTCTACCGGTGTACCCCCGCTGGCTGTAGCGCTGCTCCGCAATTGACTCGTAGTGAAAAACGAGGCCTCGTGCCAAGCGTCACTGAGAGTACTTTCTATGCAGTGGAAAACATCCACGAGTTGTGAGTTTCCACTCAAGGTCTCTCTACGAGAGACGAGAGGAACGGCTGATCCACTTCCAATGCTTCCTTGAAGAAGTATCCAAGTGCCGTACACTATGGCGCAGGGCATGCTTCGTCCGGTCCCATATAGCCCAACCCTCGGAATTGTGCTCGGCAGGTCTTGTGGTAGATTGCGCGGCGAACTTTGAACCTTTTTGGTCAATTGCTTGTCGAAGACTCTATGACAGGTAGCCTCTCTTTCGTCAGATGGGATGGCCAATTTCTTGGTATTATAGTACAGGAAAGAACGGCCGGGAATATTTAGACGGCCACAACCGAACTTTCTGCGATACGGCGCTGGGGACGGACGTGGTAAAACTCAATGCTGATCGGCTTCTTTGCGATGTTCATTCGAAGCGATGGCAGTGAGATCCCCCAGCCCCACATTAAACCCTCCGAAGCCGAGGCAAAAGCCACCTCACGAGTTCATGCTCATCGGGCTTACATCGGGACGCATTTCGACCACAGGACCCCATATCCCGCGGCGTCGCCCTTACGCCGGGAATTATCCGCCATTCATAAAACCGTTCACCCCGGTGGTCGATCTCCCTAGTCGCCAACATGCGATTCTCTCTCGGTATCGGCGTTCTCGTGGGCTCTCAATTTGTGACGTATGTGTCATCACAGGCAGTTCTGTGGGGCCAATGGTGAGTGGACAGAAACGGCATTATGCGGGCCATTGATTTGTTTGGGATCCAGCGGTGGGATGGGGTGGTATGTGCAACGCGCTCAGGCTGGGTCCGCTTTTCTGATTTCAAATTTTACCTAGGACCGGTCCTACAACATGCTCTGAAGGAGTCTGCACTGTTTCAAACCCATGTGCGTCCGTATCCGAAATGTTCTATCATTCTCTATAGCAACGCGTACCTTTGAAAAGTCTACTCCCAATGCTTACCGGGAACGGCAACCACCACCACTTCCGTCCCCACTTCATCCCCCAGCTCAACGTCGTCTACCCGAACCACATCCTCAACCACCACATCGGGTACCGCCGCTGCCCCTTCGGGGACGGTATGTACGTGTCAAATAATTTCTGGAGCAGCGAGTCGTGGTTGATCCCGTTTCAGTGAACATTTCTCCACAGTGGGCCGCGGCATACGTTAAAGTAAGTATAGTATTACTCGCAACGAGGAGTTTTTATTGTTCTAAACTATCAAGGCCAATGCTGCAGTGCAAAAGATGTCGCTCCAGGACAAGGTCAACCTTGCCACAGGTTAGTTCGTACGGCTGTGGGTTTATCTTCTCTCTTACATCTCGGACCAGGTGTTGGCTGGGAGGCTGGTACGATTTTTTTCATGTCTGGTCAGTATTTCGTTTGACGACATTTCCCTCTAGGTCATTGCGTCGGCAACACGCCTGCGATATCCTCGATTGCATTCCCTGGACTCTGCCTTGAAGACAGCCCGGTCGGTGTTCGGGACGCCGATCTCGTCTCCGTGTTTCCCGCGTATGTTTACTCACTCGACGTCGTACTGCAAATTTTGAGCTGATACTGGATTCGGATTCGAAGTGGCATAAATGTAGCTGCAACGTGAGTGCGAATCCGCAGATATTTGTGGTGAATTTGTCGATCATCTGGAATTTTCTCAGGTTCAACCGAACCCTGATGAACAAGAGGGGTCTTGCCATGGGCCAGGAATTCAAGGGGAAGGGCGTGCATGTTGGGCTCGGTCCGATGATGTTGGTCGTTTTGTTTCAGCGCAGAGGCAAGGACTTATATTCTCTAGGAACTTGATGCGCGCTCCTGCGGCAGGCCGAAATTGGGAAGGGTGAGCACATTTCATTCCAGTTATGTTCTTGTGCTCATGCGGAATAGGTTCGGTGGAGACCCGTATCTCTCTGGGTCGGTGTTTAATTCCCGTCTCATTTATACGAGAAGTACTAATATAGGTCCACAGCGAAGGGGCATTCGAGGTACCTCTTCATGAACCTCGATGATGCTTGAGTAGTACTAATGGACAATAGACAATCACTGGAATGCAGTCTGCCGGCATACAAGCCACAGCGAAACATTATATCAACAAGTGAGAATTTCATTCATCCAGATATTATATCTGACGTTCGGAAACTAGCGAGCAAGAACACTTCCGCGATATGAGTTCTTCGAACGTGGATGATCGGTTGGTTGATTTTTTTCCAAGTAATAACATAATTGACCCTTCTCTTAGAACGGTGCGTTGCAGTCGAATTTGAGTGCCTCCGCTGCAATTTGTTTCAGCAACATGAACTCTACTCGCTACCGGTACGTTCTTCCCCCTCATCCCTGCCATCTGTACCCAGCGCATATCTATAGTTCCTGAGAAGCGTGCAAGCGAATGTAGCCTCTGTGATGTTCGTATTTTCGCTTTCGCGATGAAATCAAACTAACGGCACCTTGTGTTTACAGGTGCAGCTACAGTTGAGCCGATTCTATAATGCTTGAGCGCTTTATAATATTCTCTTCGAATTTACAGATCAGAGTCAGTGGCGAGTCCCCTTTTCCAGGCGCGAACTGACGCGTAATTGCAGTCAACTCTTCCTTTGCCTGCGAAAACGACAAATGCTCAACGGGGTCCTGAAATCTGAGTTCGGATTCCAGGGATGTACGTGATATGCACACTTCCCCCTCGCACCGTCTCATGAGGACCGTGAGCAGATGTTATGTCTGGTGAGGCTCTTCATTACTGAGCGGGATCTTTTGACTGATGATGCTTAAGACTGGTGGGCAACCCATTCCACCCTCTCGATCAATGCGGGACTCGACGTATGTGCACGATTTATCTGGGGACAGGCCTTTCAAAACTAACATTGGGCGAAACAGATGACTATGCCGGGTACGTTCCTAAAATCTCTTTTCTCGAACGACTGGTTATTTAATGCATCGGTTTCGTGTAGGCGATATCTCAGCGAACTCCGGCACCACGTACTTTGGCACAAATCTCGTGAGTATCGTCTGCAAATTCCTCGGTAGATGTGAGATGGTGACCTGCGAGGTTTAGGTTAACGCAGTAAACTCAGGTTCAGTCTCGCAGGCGCGGATAAATGCAAGTCTATGACTTGGATATCCAAGACCTCTGCCCGCTAATAATGGGCATAGGACATGGCTACTCGGATTCTGGCGGCATGGTATCTTGTCGGGCAAGACTCGGGTTTCCCCGCCGTCAATTTCGACGCCTGGAACAACGCCGGCTCGTTCAACCAGCATGTTAATGTGCAATCAAATCACGCGACGTAACTCACACTTTGTTCAAATTCATCCGATACATTCTCATTCTCGTCCAGACTCATCCGACAGATCGATGCTGCGTCCACGGTTCTCCTCAAGAACACAAACAGTGTCCTACCCCTCAAAGCTCCGAAAACAATTGCAATCATCGGCAATGGCGCAGCTAATTCCTCTCGAGGAGCAAACGGGTACGTCGCTGACACTCAGAGGCTCTGCAATTCTCACTCTTTCTTCCCAAGGTATTCGGATCGTGGAGGAGATGATGGTGTTCTCGCAGTTGGTGAGTGATACAGCGAAGAAGTACCCGGGCGCTCCTGATGCCTCCCCGACTTTAGGATGGGGGAGTGGGTAAGCATTCAACACGGTTCACCTATTCCGCAGCAGCTGACTTCTGGCCTAAGAACCGCCAACTTCCCTTACCTTACTAGCGTATGTCGCTCTACGTGCATCACGATCCATTCGCTGAACATTTCCCTAGCCTTTGGACGCCATCAGGTCGCGATCTGCCGCCGACGGGACCGTAGTGTCGTTGTCCACTAGTGATACTGACCTGACTGGTGCAAGAACTGCAGCGACGGGAAAGGATGTCGCATTTGTTTTTATCACAGGCAAGTCCCAATGTTGGATTATTATTTCTCGTCACATCTAATTTCTCTTATAGCGGACAGCGGCGAAGGATACATAACGGTTGAAGGCAATGTTGGAGACCGGAACAGCCTTTCTGCGTGGCACAGTGGGGTGCATTTGTTTTTTGCCTACCCCTCGCGACATGGAATTGCCTGACCTCGAATCTAGGACGCTTTAGTCGCTGCCGTTGCAGCTGCGAACAAGAACACGGTTGTTGTCGTCAACTCTGTTGGCCCCATAAACATGGAAGCTTGGGTTACCAACGCCAACGGTATGTCATGGCCCTTCAATCTTGATCTCACTTTGAGCTAATGAAATTTCAGTAACCGCCGTTGTACGACTAGTTACCGATATAACGACGTTTGAATTGACTGAACACGCTTCTGTAGGTTTGGAGCGGCCTGCCCGGACAAGAAGCTGGTTCGATTGTCTTTAATCCAATGTGGATCTACTCGAGCTGATCCCATGATAGGTAACGGCTTAGTCGATGTTCTATATGGCGCGTACAACCCAAGGTGGCGGCGGTTCTTTCTGCCCCCAACGTTCACATCGAATTGTATTCTCGTTGTAGCGGCCGGCTCCCGTACACAATTGGCAAGAGCATTACGGACTACTCCGCTCAAGTCACCGTCAACCAGGCTGGGTCGATAACCCCGATAACATATAACGAGGGCATCTTTATTGACTATCGACACTTCGACCAGGTGAGTCTCTCTAATCGAGACGTATTATTGTGCTTATTGGTCGATCATCAGGCAGGAATTGCTCCGCGATTCGAGTTTGGGTTCGGGCTGTCCTACACGACATTCACATATTCGGGCCTCGCAATCTCCGGTTCAACTGCTGGCGGGACAAGGCAATCTGGGCCGGGATCGGCCTTGGATCCCTGGTAGGTTCTCACGCTTCGTCAGGAATCTGCTATTCAGTTCGGAAATCCCAGGCTACATAACCCTGTCGTGACCGTGTCCTTCACCCTGCACAACAACGGTACCGTGGCCCGGTAACGAGGTGCGTCAGTTACAGCGAGGCTGTATGGGCCTGAATGAAATGCTTTGTTTCAGATCCCCCAACTCTATCTGACATTCCCGGCCTCCGCCAACTCTGCACCGAAGAACCTCAAAGGATTCGACAGTGTTTTCGTTGGCGTTGGGCAGAGCGTGAGCGTGAGCCTGTCGCTGTCTAGGTTGACTTTTCGACGTGGAATGTGGCGACGCAACGTATGGTTCTGTTTTATTATCTGGGAGCTTGCACTGAACTGCGATTTGTACAGGCTGGGAAGTTGTGACGGGGACGACGACAATCTCGATTGGTGCGAGTAGTCGGGATATCCGACTGACAGGGACAATCGTGAACTGAACGTATGGATGTGTGCATCCTGCTGGTATCACGAGTTGTCTCAAGTATCGTAGCTCGCTGTTTTGTCTATTCAACTCCGGGTTGTGTAATTCCAGGCTCGTTCTCCCATCTCAAGACTGCAGAATCTTATATTCGTTTGAAATTTCCTCGCAGTTTCTGTTCGATATTCTTCCGTTCTGCAAGGGCACCTTCCTTCTCCATCGGTTTAGAACTACATGCATCAGGAGGGAAGTCCTCTCCGATTTTGGTTCAAGGTCATAATTCAATTCTTTACAGCTCTACGTTATTTACTTCGACAATTTCGAATTCGGGAGCCCTGACTGCTCAGTCTTCGGGGACAATTGGGTCTTTCCGAAACGCCGCCAAACCAGCCAGCTGAATGAAAATTCAGTCGCGAGACTTGCCAGAGCAATGACACGACACTTACACCCCCAGGTCGATGCCCAAGCAAGCAGTTGGGTTTCTCTTCAAACTCCCTCTCGATCGCTGCCGCTCCCTGGTCGTAAAAGTCCCCCCGTGGGAAAGCCTTCTCGATCTCTTCCACTGTCGAACGATTGAACAAGGGGTTGAAATCGATCCCGTCCGGCCCAAGGCTGTCGTACCCTCCGATGTCGAAGTTCGCACTGAGCGACACGAGCTGCGCGGTCGCGGACGAGTTGCCCGTCGTCCAGTTCGATGTGTGGAGCACTATGCTCTGTACGATGTCGCCCACCCGCTCCGCGTCGAAGGTAGGCGCGACGGCGTGCAAGTGCTCGTATACACTGCGTTCCCACCCCCTGTAGACGCACGTGTGTCGACCTTATCTGATGTGTCGACATGCGGCGATCTTCGGCTACGTTCGGCTACCTCTGTCTACGTCATGATCTACGCCACCTATACGGTCGGCGGCATGGTCGCGGTTGGTTTTTGATTTTGACCTCGGACTTCGGACTTTGAGGCTTGTAGTGGCTTGTCATCTTTGACAGTTGATAAGTGATGCGTCACGGTCACGTGGTAAACGAGAGTCACGATTCTGAGCGCGCGACTGTCGCTCATGGGATGTAGATTCTTTCTAGTGTAGTTCTAAATAATTTTGAGTCAATACTGTTATTTCTGCTACCTGGTCATGTGAAAATGATCAAAAGACCCCAAATAACGAAGTTCAAGTTCTCAAGAAACCGTTTGCATTGCAAAAGCCTAAGGAGTAAATAAAACTCTTAAGCATCATCTTATCGGTCATTCAGCGGGTCAAGTCCCATTTGGATGCATCGCTGACCACACTTGTGCTGATCAACAGATGTTTTGATCCTCACTTCTCCATGATCCCCGGCACCACCGGCAGTGTCAGAGCAGATTCAGGATGGCATTAATAAATCAAAGACAAACCCTTGTAATGGTACGATACATTAGGTAAAATAATATGGATGATTTGCTAGACGTGTTATGGCTTTCCGAGGCTAGAAAATTATTAGAAAGTTTTGGTAACTATTTTGGAACACAGGCTCACATTGAATATCAGCGAGGACTAGAGTCTTTTTTGACTGACAGTCAAATGTAGGCGAAGTGTTTGAACAAATTAATGGTTGCACCCTGCTTGTCAGAGTAGCGAGGATGTTCAAGGGTCCCAGAGAACTTCCAGAGGTGAACATTGCCCCGTTCCGGCTCGAGAAGCCAGGTAATAGACGAGATAACCATATTTTTCACCACACTCTCGTCCTTTTCCCCGTCCAAAAGTCCGATATATTCCATTTTGTCAATTCCAGATGCAGGAGAAGGGATAAACGTGGGCTTCTCAGAACCCTCTTCTGAACCAATTATCTCCTCTCGAGCAAGAATGAAATCTGTGACTTCGAAATCTTTAACAAAGTCAGGAGTCAATGCACCTCGGAGGAAGATAAGCTCACCAGAGATATCGATTTCCTCCTCCTGACACTCCTCCTTGAATTTGTGGAGGAAATATTTACCACGACCAAGAGTGGTTCCTTCTTTGACAAGTTCATCGCGGTTGACCAGGATACTGACAGGTGTTCCGTGGCCAACAGTGTAACAACACTTCGCTACGTAGGCCAATCCCTTGTAAGGGCCAGCTCTGTAAATGAGCAACGAAAGTAGCACACCTTGAATACGACCTTTGACTTCCCTCGACCCATGTGTTTATCCTGAAGCATCGCTGGAACTGCATTTTCACTGCTCCCAGGAAAGGTTTGAATACCTGTCGTGCAATCGGCTGTCTGGTTGGCCAAAAACAAAAGTCACAGCAGTTGCATTATGTAATTGCGGGAGTGAATGACGACTTGAGAGAACGTGCACCGGCAGCTGAAAAACATTGATAAGACATTGTAGGCAAAGATTTCATTCACACACCTAGTCTTGTACGCTTCAATGTCGAAGCACAGCCAGGAATACTCTTACTTTCATCCCAGACTCGTTTTTTTGACTTGTAAAGGGATTGGGGCGGTGCAACTGAAGTACGAGCACAAAACTTGGATGTGGTTAATTTGAGAATGGCTGGGAGACAATGATTTCACCACACCTTTTCCAAATCAATGTGGGCCTCAATGTAAACTGTTGGAAATTTGGAGGGGATGGTCTTGTCAATATTTTGGCCACAATCCCTCAGAATGGTCTGTGAGACATCCCTTGTATTCCCTGTGCTCGTGTTCCCACGCCCGAATACACTTGCCTTGCGACTCACCTGTGTGTGCAACTTCGACTTTCACATTCTGTATCCATGACTGTAACTGCAGCGCTGAATCTTGATCAAAATCACAACACACGTCTACCATGTGACCGTGCCTAAAAAAAATCAGATCGCCTCCCTAAGGGATGAGATGCTAGAGCCATTGTGTGGTTGGCTCACCCACTATATTTGGTAGAAGTACATTTGTTGAACTAATGCATACCAGTTGCTTATTTAATTATCTCCGTAAGTGACAAGCCGTAAGTCCGAAGTCCGAGATCAAAATTAAAAAGCAACCGCGACCATGCCGCCGACCGTACAACCTATCGGCGACCTTATCTGATGTGTGGCTAGGTGAGTCCTACATAGGGTAGATGCACCGCATCGACCCGTTCGGCTACCTAAGTCTACCTGCGTCTACGCTATAGCCACGCGTAGAACACTTCCCTGCTCAACTCCGGACTTTAATATCATGTCCAGGGCTCTCATCCTCAGTCATGCAGGCTGGAGGAAGACTTAACTGACCCTCGCCGGCACCACATCGGACAATTGACAGGCATCAAATGGATCGGAACCGGCATGAAAAAAATTCACACGTTTGGAAGTTTTCTTTTTCAACATCTATTCAGCCCATTCCGCGTTGATGGTATGTTCATTTGTGTATCTTTCACTTGACTGATCTAGGTAAATGCACATCTGTCTACCTATGTCTACGTGAGTCTACATAGGTCTACATGAATCTACATCGGTGCACCTAGATAGACTCATGTAGACCGACATGGACATATGTAGACTGAATATGTCTACATAATGTAGATACAGGTAGACGAAGGGGTCTGTCTACCCTTCGTCTACGAGGGTAGACAGACCCTCTGTCTACATGGGGTCGGAACGCAGTGTATGTCATGAACACCCCATGCAGCTCGAACGTCATGGCGTGCGCGGGGTGTTCACCTGTAACGCCCAAAATATGATTGCAACTAACAGGCGTTATTGATCGCATGTGCTCGCTAAGATGTGGATTTTCTGCGTTGGCGCGAGCACGGCTTAATCACGCCCAAATGCTCCCCGCTATCTACTGTATTTACAGTATGTAGTAGATAATCTCTTGTGAATAGATAATGACGGCCATCGTTGCCATCATCCCCGGCGCGCTTGGTGGCGCGAAGGGCGCGCCATCAATGCCATCACCACTGCTGTCCGCCGCCGCCGTCTCGCGCACAACTCCTTCAAAAATGCACGGAAATTCACGAAACAAATTGGAGGTCTTCCCCTTGCTATTAAGAGCAATATACATGGCTTGTAATAAAAAAAAAGAGACAATATACCCTCCGTGCACACAAGATAATCCTGCCCCACTCACGCAGCTGTCTCCACATCGTGTGCAATGCGCACGATGTTCTCGAACGCATCCACAATGGCATCCATGTCCCCCTCGTCCTCCTCGTCCTCCTCGTCGAGCGCGTGCGCGCGTTGTTCCGTCGCATCCGGCATGTCCACGTCGCCGGCTCCCAAATGCTCCTCTGATCCACTCAAGGCACCCCCCGGCACCTGTCTCTCAGTCGAGACGGCGACTCCACGGGAAAGATTGCCTGTGAACCCCGGCACCTTCGCCAACTTCCAGAGCCGCTCCACGTGCCCGTCGTCGAAACGCCCGCGTTCCACGCGATGCCGACGAACTTGGAGCGCCAGCGCCTCATTTCCTTCCTCCTGTAGGCGCTGCTCGTGGTGGACCAGGAAGTCCCGCTCATCCCCCCATGTAGGTCATGAGGCGACGCATCTCCACGTTAAGCCGCTCGATCTCCTCGTCGGCGCGCCGAATCTTGAAGTGCTGGTCCATTGCGGCGCGTCCTGCGGGGAGGGCCCAGGGTTCGGTGCAGATGTCTTCCCGTCCCTCGCGCAGGAGGTCAAATTCCGCCAGGAAGGTGTACTCGACGACGGTCTCCCATGCGAGGTGGGTCTTGGGCGGGTCCATTGCTGCGGCGGCGGCGTTGTATTTCTGCAGAGCCGTTTTCACGGCTTTCGATCGCACTTGGAGGGCCTTCGCGATGTGCTTCCGTAGCTTATATCCTAACACATGTACCGTCAGCGACCTTATAATGAATGCAGCGCATAACTCACCGGTGCCCGACATATTCATCTTTGAAAGCTCAAACAGCCGCGCGACAATTAAGCCCTGCAACTGGTCGAGCGCCCGCTGGTAAACACGGCTACTCACCAGCTTGGCTGCATTCTTCCACTCCTTGCTCCCCGCTACCCATCGTGTGGTGATCCCAAGCCGCTGTTCCAAATCCTGCACGGCATCGAGCCTCGTGGAGAAGATCTCCGAGGCGTGGTGACGCTGCGTCTCGATACGCCGCGTCTGCTTCACCGACTCGGCATAGCTGGCGTCGGTTTGCCGCTGGTATAAACGGCGTGTTCACCCCCCGTGTGCTGCGGAGGCGCTCTCTGGACGAGTTGTTAGCAGGATGGACAGACGTTTATGAAAAGTCAAAAACCTACTCACTGTCATAGTACTGTTCCAGTTTTTCGTAGTACTCCATCTCCAGGGTCTCCTCCAGTGGCTCCTTCTTCATCGATTGAAGATACTCCTTCTCCTTTTCCAGCCAGGTCTCGAATACGTCGCGGAGTGGGGACGTTGAGGGATTGCATGGCCTCCTGCAGCGCGGGGAGGCCCTGCTTTATCTTCAATGCACGCCGGTACTTGTTGCCAATGACTAACGCTGGCCAACAGGAACGTTAACAACATCCAAGAGATGGAGGCGTAACACACTTACTCAGGCCCTGGTACGCGTCGCAGACATCCGTGTGCTGCATGTACGTGGTTATTGCCTGTTGCCGATGGAACACCATGGAGTAGCGCGTTGAGGACGCGAGGGCGTTCGACTTTGAGAAGTAACTCTCGCAGTTCTCGCAGTCTTCCAACCCCATCCCGTTCACGTACATGGACATGTGGCACACTGAGCATAGACGACCGTGTCCGAGGCCATGGAATGCACCCACCACCGCTTTGAAATTGTTTTGCGAGGCAAGCTCAGAAAGGCGGGGGTGGGCCTTCACCATCCGTCCGGTCTTGCAGCCAACGTCGATGCCCATCGTGACCTCGCCCAGAACGCGGATGAGATGATTGATTACGGCCAAGCCGTATTTTGCACTGTGCGGGACAAGAGTTAGTTACGGTGATTGAATAAATAAAGCCCCACTTACAGTTGCCCGCTCTGAACCATGTCGACAACGACGAGCACAAAGCCATGACGGCAAAGGGCAGGGAAGATCCCCGTCTCGTCGTACATCCCCCACGCCCGCGCTGTAACTGCCTCCTTCATGTTCTCCCAGCGCTCGTCGCAGCCTGCGCCTTCATCCTCGCCCTCTGCCGCCCCCGGCTGAAATCCCCTCATCACCTCATCGGTCTCGTCCTTTGCCCATTCATCGACGTCAGACCGCGACAGATAGTGGTCCCCCGGGGCCTGACGATTGTCCCGCCGCTCCTTGGACGCCCCTGGAATTACCGTGCCATCCGAGAGGTATTCTCGCTCGCGGCGGTGGAACCGCTTGAGGGAGTTATTTCCGTCCTGGGTGGCAATGAATGGGAGGGTGAGTTTTGGTTCCCCTTCCAGCTTGTACATGCAAGCCGGGCATGCATTCTTCAGACGCCAGTTGGGGACATCTCGCCCTAGCGCAGCCTGTACGCGTCTCGCCACCTCGGCACGAATGGACAGATAAACGTTGAAGGCCGTGGAGAACTGCACCCCCAAGTACGGGCGAGGCGCAACGCCGTGGAGGTCGCACAGTCCACGCACGAAGCTTTGTATGCCAAGGCGAGGGCATCGCAACTGGAGGAGCCGGAACAGCTCAAGGGCGCGGACGGTGATGACGACGCTGGCATGGTGTGGAGTCGAGGGCATTAATCCCTGACGAACATACGCGGACGCGACAAACACGTCGCCTTCCGCAATCGGGACCTCTTGCCAGCGCGCTGCTGTCCCAGATTTCAATCTTAATCCCAGGATAAAAAAACGCGCGTGTAACGTACCAAATAAATCCACGACCATTACTTGTCGCGTCTCTTCAATTACCGCACCTTCCGGCAGCGCGTATTCGTCCCCGAGGTCCTTCTCCGACATCCCAAGATGCCATGCCATGTACGCGTCGGCCATGCTTTCGAGCTGCGCAGCAAAGGCGTCCACCAGGATTTGGGTTCGGTCGGCGCGCGTGCAACGATCTCGCGGTCAACGAGAGAATATTTTACTTCAAACAAATGCACCATGCATGAGCAAAAAGTCAGCTAGAAATATTAGTCCAAACACATACCTCTGTTGCTCTCGCAACATTTCCAACAAGTCTTCGTCCGCCCTGTCTTCCTCTGGGTCTTGAATAGCTTCCCCAGCATGGCTAATCTCTGCGGCCGTGGTTCCTCGCAAGACGTCGCCCTCGTAACCGCCGGAGTCGTTGTCAAAGCCGCCGGAAACATCCAGGAAAGCCTCATGCTCCCTCCGCTCTTCTTGTGTCATGGCTGTTGAAGAATGATTTTTTTCGACTTCCTTCGTAGCAAGCCTACCCTACCGGCACGGCGTTCTGTTTCCCTGGCTGCCTCGTCTTGCTCCAAAGCGCGGACTTGCCCCGCCGTCAATGTCAGGGTTTCATTCCTGCGTCGGCCATTGGTGCCGGTGCGCCTGGTGCGGGTGATATGAATCACATTTGAAAGAGACGTTGCTGATTTTATGTTTGAGGCGCGACGTTGGGAGCTGAGAGGAATGCCCGCCGGCATTTAGTGAAGCAAGGGAAGATCGGCCGAAAGGCGCCGAGACGCGTCTGCATACATGTCACATGTGGCCTATGCGCGTGTGGCTGTAACGTACCTAGCACGTGCACATTCATGCTCTTGCCACTTTCCTCCTCAACGCGTTAACGGACGCATTCCTCCCTCCGGTAAGTTCGTTTTTTCTTGTCTCTGGCCTGGCAGGCGAACATTCTGGAATCCTCCGCGTGAAGGCTCAAACCTGGGCCTCAGTGGAGATCCAGAGTGCATGCCTGCCACCGAGGCAATTTATAGTGCCACCGAGCTTCCGCTGACGCGTTTTTTTTTTGCAGAAATGCTCTGGACCCCTTCGCAGCGAACAGTAAGACACTTATACAGTCTTCAAGCTCCATTCACGCGCTCACCACCTTGAAAGACACGCAGTGGCACGGTGTTTGCGGCATGGAGCAGTCCCGTGCCATTTTTCGCGCCTCTGCTGTTCCAGGCTGTGGCTGCCGAGCACGAGGGCCAGGAAGATTGCGAGCCGGAAGACGGCGAGGCTGACGAGCACTGGAGCCCCGAACCCCTCAACCAAGTCGACGAGGCATGGCCGCCGCCTGACCCACGCAATGATGTCGACCAGCACTGGACCCCCGAACCCCTCAACCAAGTCGACGAGGAATGGCCACCGCCTGACCCAAGCAACGACGTCGACGATGTACCCGCCACCACCTCGCGAAAGCGGCGCGCCTCTCCGACCTTCGACGAGGTCGTTGCAGCCGGCCCCCGCACTATCTGGCGCTCACCGGCGCCGCGCACTTAAACGCGCCAAAGCCATCAAGACCAGCGGACACATTGCTCGGGGCGCCACCATGCGCAAGTACGTGGAGCCAGCCCAGTTGGTGTCCCTCCCTGCTTTCAACGCCGCAGTTCTTCCCGCCGCCCAAGGCGCGTATGCAGCCAAGGTCGAGGCCAGGGCTGAGAAGCACGGCAGCAAGCAGCGTCGCACCCTCGCCGAGCTGATGGGCCTGGGTTTCCAGCTCATCCCCTGGAACGGGTTGTGAGTATTCTTCCCCCCCGCCCTCCGTGCTGCCTATCTAACGTGCTTGCAGCGACCTGCAGCCCCTCATCGACAGCGAGGGACACATCTTTCTGGTCCTCGTGGGACAGCCTCGAGGTTCCGGATACCCAGCATGCGTCAATCGTGCGTACGACTTTATTAAACAACAAGGCGCCGCCTCCCACTTCCCTGCCGACTTCTGCAAGCACCGGCGCGGCCTCTTTGCCGCCATCAACGTCGGTCTGACTTTCGGCAAAGGACAGACGCTCCCCACTTGGCTGGACAACAAAACCCACACCAGCCTCGTGGAGCGCCTTCTCAACAACAAGGACATCGCCCGAATGGCGCACTTCGCTAGCGGTGAGCATGCTTTGATTTCTGTCGCGTATTCGGTACTGAATTATCCTACAGCTGCCTTTCGAGTCTGGGCCCCACGTCTGCACTGGTACTACATCGACTACAACGCCCGGCTCAACTTACGCCACCCCGACCTCAAACGTCCCTTCCCCAAGTCCGTCTTTTCATGCGCGGCGTTCAACCTTGGTGGCAACGTGTGGACTTTCAAACACTGCGACGTTTGCAACCTTCCATTTGGATGGTGCGCAGTGCAGTCGCTTGGGAACTTCGACCCCCAGCTCGGCGGGCACCTCGTCCTGTGGGATCTCAAGCTGGTGGTCGAGTTTCCGGCCGGCGCACTGATTCTTCTCCCCTCGGCCACCGTTGCCCATTCCAACATCCCCGTCCAGGATGGCGACGAACGCGTCTCCTTCACGCAGTTCACCGCCGGCGGGCTCTTTCGTTACGCGGACTACGGCTTTCGCACGGAGGCCGAGCTGGCAGCGGAGGACCCCGCTGAGTATGAGCGACTAATGGGGCGGCGGGAAGGGTGATGGCAGGAAGGGTTCGCTTTGTTCTCTACTGTAGCAGAATTGGCAGCACTGTCGCAAGATGAAAATAATATTGGTTAATCGTGCCTTCTGAATGAACAGACTGAAGTGAGGGACGGAGACGCGACTACACTAAGGGATTCGTGTCGGGAACTGACCATTCGTGTCGGGAACTGACTGGCCGCAATCAGCTCCTGTCGGGAACTGATTTGCAGGCTTGAGTTCGTACTCTTTGGCTTCACCGTTCGCTCTCAAATTTTGGGAGGTGTTTCTGGTTCATATTGCGTATGCTTTTGATTTTTTGACCCAGTAAACTTGAATTCAAAAATTGCGGACGTTCAGCTTCAAGCTAATTCTTGTTCGCCCATGATTCATAACACCTACTCCAGTTGTTTTGATTTTCTTGAGGTTTTAGGGCTTTACCACGAAGAGGTAGGAATGAAATCATTGAGACAACGCGTCGGGAACTGATATTGTAAGTTAGATCTGTTTCTACATGAGGTGGCTATGCGACCATCCCTCTCTCTTCTCCAATATCATCAGCTCTCTCTCGGTTGGCACCAATGCCTTCTCGACGGGTTCAACTTGAAGAAGAAGAAAGACGGCAGCTTTGAGCAGCAAGCCGCAGACGGTATGAGGAAAAGTGCATCCCAAATTTCATTAATATTGTATCTTACACTAACTATCTAGCAGAAACAAAGAACGCCGGCAGGAGGCTGCCAAACTGCGCATGCAAGGGTAATACGCGACCCTACGCCATGCCTTCCTGACCACCTTTTCCCCAGCACTCGATCCAAGATGGCGGAGGCCGAGTACCACACCCGACGCAAATATCATGAGCGCGTCGCAGCCCACTCGGAGAGCTACCGCAACCGGTGAGGACTCTCCTCGGTATTTCCACCCCTGACAGCAACTGGGTGCCACAGGCGAGACGCAGCCGAGCACGAGCAAAGACGCCTTGCTGACACTGAAACTCGGCGGGCAAGGTGCGCCGCCTCTGATTTTCTTTGCCATCTCCTCACTGCCAACCAGGAAACAAGAAGCAAATACTCTCAGCAAGAAACACGCACGCACGACCCAGCACGAGCCTGCAAAGACATTTGTGTTCAATACCCCGCGCAAACCTGCCAAGAAACTCGCGTTGGACACCCCCCTAAAAAGTCAGAAGCCTCGTCCCGTGCTCTCTGCAGTGCCGTGCCGCCGCTCCATTTCACCAGGCGAGGAGGAAGACCCCGAGGATGGCGAGGATGGCGGGCCACAGGTCCCCCTCCCACAGCTGTTTTTCGAGGCTCGCGCACCGCGCCCCGCTCGACTACGGTGCAAGGCATGCGGGCTCGACGACTGCCCGGGATGCGCCTGCATGTACGAGGCATCCGTCCATTGGTTTGACCACCCCGGTGGCCATTTTTTTCCTGACTGCAAGAGTTGCGGCGGGATCGACTGCCCTGGGTGTGCATGTACGTGCCCCAAATCCAATACTTTTGTGGAGCACGGGGGACATCTGAGATAATATGTGTATTTTTTGCATAGGCAGACTACGTTTCAAATACATTATTTTTCATTCAAGCAGACGTCTGAAAATTTGAGGCAAGCAGAGTCTGAGTTGACAAAGCTCCAAGTCTTTGTGTGACGATCGTGACTCTCGCTGCTCTTGTCCATCATCTTGAATGCCTTTCGGCGCGCCGCCATACGACAACGGGGTGTTGCTCTGCATCCCCATCTACAAGGCCGACCTCGGTCACGAAGACAGAGACGCACACACCGGCGGATTTTATGCCGTGGTTCACCCAGAATGGATGGGAGTGGTAACCTCTGGGTGTGTGTTTTAATCCTCGACATTGTTCTTCACTAAATGCATCAGGGCGTCCCTGGAGCGCCAACTGAAGCGATACCCAGGCGCCCGCACGTTCAGCGCATTCACATGGTCCAGGTTTCACGACCTGTGGACCCTCGACTGCAGCGAGTACCATGAGCACGAAAACGAGTCGCCCCAGACGCGCGCCAGGCATTCCTTGCGGGTCCGGCAACAGCGCCGAAACGAGGAGCACTACTTCAAGCTAGTGGCTGCGGACAAGGCCATTCGGGTGGAGGAGGAGGGGAAACGGGTGAAGAAGGAGGAGATGGAATACCTGGCGGTGACCAGGCCACCGCCGGTCCCTCTCAGCCCCCAGCGTGCCCGTCTCCAGTTCGAGCGTGTGTTGGGACCGGGGGCTGGCACGCGTCCTCTTCTCCAAGCCCAGAACTCACCCTTCGTCATCAGCGACCCTTCGCCGTCCTCTGGCCTTGATCGCCGCGTGGTTATGGACGGCAATGACCATCTCAAGCGCAGCCGCAGCCTGCAGGCCAACATTGGAGGCGCCCCTCCTGCGTACTCCGACTTCGACAACTCAGAACCCGGCCCCAGCACGCCGGTGGCCATGAAGAACGAGCCCCGCCTGTATGCTGTGAGCGGCCACAGCCGCGTCTTCGTTCCAAGTGAGCCTTGAAGCTTTTTTGGGGCATACAACTGACTTTTCTTCAGGGATCGCGCTGTTCGTGCCCTGCAGGACACGCCCGGTGCTGAGCTGTTCTGGAGCCATGATCCCAAGGAGGTGTGGAGTTTCATCGCCGAGGCTCGCGACTGCATGCCTTAGTTTACTTGTGCATTGCAATTTTGAATTGATTTTTTTTGTGTGCTTGCTCTGAGGGAAAATTGAAGTACGAACAACATAAGTATTGTATTGTATGTGAGGGAATACAAATATTCTTCAGTATACGTAGTCGTCCGGCCAGCCATCTGTACGCGCTTACACTTCGCGTTCGGAAGTCATTACGCAGATGACACCATAGTCAGGCTGGCATTTGCAAGCCTTTTTTGCGGCTTCGCTGCGGGACGAGGTAAAATAGAGAGTCCATAAAAATGAGTATGAAAACGTACCTGGTGTAATAGACTTCTCCATCGTTATCTACGGCGTAGTAGAAGGGTTTTGTGTTAACAAAACTACCTGCCTCATCCAGTGCAAAGGCATCTTGAAAAGCCTCGCAGAGTGGGAGGTACTTGAGCGCGTCCTCAAAGGTACGCGCAAAGTATATGGGGTCGGCTTGAGCCCAGGGGTCGTCTGAAGGTGTCTGCAGAAAGAGCAGCCAGTGGCTGTTACTGAGGACAGAAGTTTTAACGGTAGCTTGGAGGACTCACCAGTCACGCGTAATTAAGCCCCAGGAATTTACATACCACCCCTCCTCCTCATTGTCCAGCGGGGTGGGTGGGGGTTCGGGCACGGGAATGAGGATGACACCAAATAGATATTTGATTAAACGCAAGACGAGTGTTAAAAAAAATTGGCGCGACATGGAGGAAGTGAATAAGCGTGAGAGGAAAAAGGAAACAAAAACTTACCTAGCGCGTGGGTCGAACAAAAGACCCAACCGCTCAGGGGTTGGGTGCGGACGAATAAAATTGCTAGATTTTATTGGGGGCGCACCCAACCCTTGAGCCATTGAGGCTTGGGGGTTGCGGTCGGTGGGGAAGGTGTGAGGTGATCATGCTGGCAGATTTGGACAGAAAGTGTCACGACGTAAGTAATACACGTAAAGCGTGCTTCTTTGTTTGTTGACAAGTGGCTGTGGGAACGTCACCTTCTCTTCTTCCTTTCCCATGGCCCACGGCATCAGCTCGTCGCACGCTCTCCGCAACCCAAGTCACAGAGTCCAGTTGTTGCGTGTCCGTCGCGTTGGTGCCTCTGGCGCTTCAAAAGCCACCCAGACGCTCCTCACTGCCAAGGCAAAGAAGCGCAAAATTGACCTCAACAACGAGGTCGATGACTTCTTTGCTGAGCGCAACAAAAAAATCACGGAGCTTGCCGCGCGTTACTGCAAGAAGGAATCCGACATCCGCGCGCTTCTCTGCAACACCAGCCAGCTCAAGGCTCACCGCAGGCCCAACTTGCGTAACGGTTGTCCTGCACTAACGGGCCCTCGACCTGCAGGAGCGCGGTGCGTCGCGTTTTCTTTTGTCTCCAGGCACGCCTTGACTCTTATTACAGGCATCTCAAAGCACTTGAAAGAGCTGCAAGCAGAACTCAACGACGACCTTTTGACTGGCAAATTCAGCTACAAATCGATCAGCAAAACCGAACGCGAGCGCCTCATTAACCAGGTGCTCAGGAAGCGCCACGACCGCAGGCGCAGCATGCGTGCTACGACCAAGGCAGCGCAGATTGACACGAAGTTGACTGCTAAACGTATTGGGGACGAGGTATGTGGTTTTCATTCGGGCCTGTGTACATGACTGGTTTGTTAATTTCAATGTAGCTGCTGGACCTGTTCGAGCGCACGGGTGTTCGGGCCTTCGCGTTCTTTGTGCGTGGGAGTGCGGATGACCCGTCACGCGCGCACTGCGTCGACTCGGACGATGCGCTGGACTTCTTCACCCAGCGGCTGGACTTCACAGCG
Source organism: Mycena olivaceomarginata (assembly GCA_029378375.1). Taxonomy (NCBI): domain Eukaryota; kingdom Fungi; phylum Basidiomycota; class Agaricomycetes; order Agaricales; family Mycenaceae; genus Mycena; species Mycena olivaceomarginata. The sequence goes on along the minus strand of JARKIC010001152.1, from coordinate 114,085 downwards.
CCTCACTTCATGCGGAAATTTGAGCAGTGGTCGTGTACGCTGGACGAAGGTAATGTCGTTTCTTTACGAGTCTTGACTGGCGCTGACGTCTGTCTTTTGAATTCAGGTGCGCGTCTGAGGAACGGCGTCAACGCGGTGCGCAAGGAAGTGTCGGGATTGCTCACAGATCGCCTCCGTACGTCCCAATTCACGTCCCATCGCTGTCCCCACTCACTGCTTGTCCAGGAAAAATTACAAAAGACCCCAAGGCAAAAATGGACTACGTGGGGTTCCGGGTCAAAGTCATGGGGAAGTACGGGGTCGAGCTCGCTGGCTTCGAGCTCCCTGGTACCCGCCCCGGCACCTGGAACGTCGACCTCGCCCGCTTTGTGCGGGACGGGCTGGTAGACGGGACAATCGACTTCGTCCAGATGACACCGGACCAGCGCGACGACCTGGCCGCCGAATTAAATGCGGAGCGGGCAGCACAGGGGTACGCTTCGAGCCACGCCCAGCGTTCCGATAAAGGGAAGAAGTGCGGCCCGCGCAAGGAGAAGTCAAGTACCGTGGCGGGGAAGAAATCGAAGAAGGTGGCGGAGGACAGTGACGACGACAACACCGATGGGGAGGACGATGTGGACGAAAACAGCAGTGACGAGGAGAGGGTTGTGCGTGCCACGCCCCGACGCATGTCTGCAGCTGTCGCAGCGCGTGCCGTCCCCGTCCCCCTCTCTGGCAACGTGCCCCCCATTACGCCTGCAGGCCACCAGCCCATCCAGGGTCATGCGCCCAGGGCGTCCAACCCCGCGTCCCACTTTCCCGCACCCGTCCCGAGCCCCGATCCCGCTCCAAACTCCCCGCCTCTTGCTCAGGCCGCATCCCTTCCAAACTCGAACGCCACCCCCGCGCCTGCGCCCATCTCGAACCAGAACCCCGACACCGCTCCTGCGCCCATCCCGAACCAGGACACCGACCCCGCGCCCGCGCCCATCCCGAACCAGAACGCCGACCCCGCGCCCGCGCCCATCCCGAACCAGAACACCGACCCCCTTATGCTCGGCTCCTTTTCTGACCACTGGACTGGGACGATCGGAAGGAATGACGGGTTCAACCCGTTCGGCGGGTTGGGGTTCCCAGACCCATCCCAAATGCCGGCGCTGCCATCGGACTTGGACCTCGACTTGGAGGGGATCCACCGCGGTATGGAGGAGTACAGCAGCGGGAGTGTGGGGATGGGCATGAGCGCGCGCAATGAGACGCCGCTGTGGCCGATCCTCAACATGCCCGCCGCCAGTCCCAGCACTGCAGGGAAGCGGGGACGCGACGAAGGCGAGGAAGACGACGACGCCGACCAGCCTGCACCGCAGAGGCGCAGGGACCAGAACGCGGCGCCGCGCAAGGTGCGCAGCGACAAGGGAAAGAAGCGCGGCCCACATTCTACTTAGATGCGCACTCCGCTGGCCTGTCCCTGTGAAACCCCATATGCCTCCCTGACTTTGCTACATACATATATGCCGTCGTTTTGTGTTACGCCACCTTCTGTTCTTACATATGTCTTTGAAACTGTCTTTGAATACAATTTTGTTGAGTCCTATGCTACATGAAGGGGGGAAAGTCGTCCTATGTATCCTCCCTGCTTATGAGGTGCCCTCTGAATTTTTTCGTGAATTTCTGTGCATTTGTGAAGGACTTGTGCACGACCCGGCGGGGGCGGACAGCAGTAGTGATGGCACTGATGGCGCGCCCTTCGCGCCATCAAAGCGCGCCGGGGATGATGGCAACGATGGCCGTCATTATCTATTGTAGGGAGATTATCTACTACATATTGTAAATACAGTAGATAGCGGGGAGCATTTGGGCGTGATTAAGCCGTGCTCGCGCCAACGCGGAAAATCCACATCTTAGCGAGCACATGCGATCAATAACGCCTGTTAGTTGCAATCATATTTTGGGCGTTACAGGTGGGGGTGTTCGAGGCCCTCTGTGGTGTTCGTCCAGCCCAGGTCGTGTAGCAGGCTGGTGTGATATATGCGCAGGGACAGCTCCGGGAAGGCGATTTGGGGCACACCAGGCGTACCGGAGGGGAAGCCGTTGTAGAGGAGTGAAAGAGCGAAATAAAAGGTGCGAAGGACGTGCACAAACACAGCGGGAGGGGTGATCCTTTTAGCATATGCGAACGTCGCTGGGGCCACGATATCTAGTGGGACCGCCCTCAAAGTCTCGAAAGGCACGTATCCAGGGGATATTCTGGACAGCGCCAAAAAATCGAGGGTGTTGCTTGGAACGTAGGCGTCGAATGTCTGAGGGAAAGACATTTTTGTCTGTCTCCGAACTTCAGATCGTACGGTCTATATACTGCCGCACCGACCGCCGCCCATCCGGAGAAATTGGATTACGCGTCCCGCGCACGAGTAACGTGCGCTGCGGATGCGGAGGCTGATTCATGCCCGAGGGTCGGGAACCCCGCCGTCCGAGGAAATTTCTGAACAAATTTAGCTCAGCGTGCCGGAGGGTTGCGTGGAGCTCGGGACAACTAATGACACTGGCAGTGAAAAAGTGTTACGCTTTCCAACCACTGCTGGACCGGTGTTGATGTGCAATCGAGCCTATGTCACGGATCATCTGTCGGGAAAATGGCGGCAGGACTTGACTTGGGGACTAGGTAACGGGGTGGATGTTGGTGTTCGGGGTCGGGGCATATGTAGACCGCGACTGGAGCAGGACATCGTTTTGAACCAGATCAGTCTTGACTCTTGATGTATTTCAGTGCCGATGGCCTCGACATATTGGACCTGGGGGCGAGCCAAAAAAGTTAAAACCGTGCCTTTTCTGTGTCTTGCTCTCATGTCGTGGTTCAAGGTTGAAGTTCAAGTAAATTTCCACGTCCACCGAGTCTAGCTCAATGCTGCTCAATTCTGCTTCAAGTTCAAGCCCACTGTCGCGCTTACTCTTGGCCTGGCAAGTTGGCCATGACTCATCTCAATTCATGGGACCAGCTAACGCTTTTCACTCACCGCGATGAAGATACCGCCACGAGCCCTGTTCACTTCTAGAGTGACATTGTCCACTCCTGCGCGACATTTTGAACGGTTTCCCACGCGTTTCGCAAAACATCAGCCCACCGGGGACCCCCCACAACTCCCTATCGCCCTCCCTCCCACAAAACGTCTCGCAATTGGTGCGCGTTGAGCCTCGGATCTAGTCTGTGTGCTCATAAACGCAGTAACATGCATGGACGCGCGAATAAATCCGTTCAAGCAACTCGGTATTATCCGAGGGCGAAGCACATATCATTCGCAACGCAGGCGGCATGGCGTATGTTTTTTCTTTACTCTGTAGGCTTCGGCTTCACCCGCCCTTTCCAGAAAAGACGCCTTGCGGAGCCTCATTATCTCCCAGCGGCTCCTTGGGACGCGTGAGATTACCGTTTACCACCGCACAGGCTGCGGCATGGTCACCTTTCGCGGCCCCGAACTCAAACGCCTCGTCAAGTGGGCGAGCCCTGGCGACGATGCCTGCGCTGCTCAAGTCGACGCGATTGATTTTCTGGAATTCAAGGATTTGGAGGAATCTGTGAAGGATGATGTTAAATTCTTGAAGGAGAGTCCGTTGAGTGTGGAGGGCACCTGGATTACGGGGTGGATCCATCATCTGGAAACTGGAGAGGTGCTCAAAAATTCGTTCGTCTTTGCAACTGATCTGATCTTTTTCCGGTGCAGCATACTCGAGTAATATAGCGCATAGAGTTCGCAGTACGCAATGCTGCTGAATTATACCGTTCCACAAGTCAAAAGTTCGGTATTACGACAATTGCGCGTCCAAGAGAGGTTCTCGTTTGAATTCTGGCATTCATTTTCAAGTAAACTGCCTCTGCATACTCAAAACATCGCCCGGAAATCCCCATCTTTGTCTCGTTCGAACAACGGACAACGATCGGACTTTCTGCGCACTAAATATCGGGTTGAATTCCACAGAAATCTGGCGGATCTCAGGTTCTTGGCACAAATAGTTCTATGGGCTTACGATTGCTTCCGAAAGCGGCACTGTAACCCTAACAGGTCCTGGTTTCGGTGCCGGTCAAAGCGACATTTTGTGATGGCCGACCATTCCGATCAATGTCTGGGCAGCTTGTCGTGATCATCGCGCCTCCGAAGACAGCTTGTCACTCTCATCGATCGCGCATCCGAGTGAGTCAGGGTTACTCAAATTGTGCTTCATAAACTCGAGGGGCTGGCAGTCAAAGATATCAAGCCGACCGTCACCACCAATGCATCAGTCGCACAACATCGCCTGGGACTCGCTCACCTCGAATCTCACCTTCATCGCCGAAAACCCTGCACTCACACCCCGGCGAACGGATTTCTTCCCTCGCGGTCTGCCATCGCAGGCCAACTCTCTCAATCATTTTGCAAGGACCGTTGCAAGGACCATCCGCACGTTCTCAGACACCGAGCGCGCCAAGTATCCCACAACGTTCGATGCCCCTGTGGAAGGGAAACTTTTCCCCGACTCCATCCTCAAACGATATTCGGGCGTCCGATATTCCTTCACGCCTGAAACTCAGTCAATCGGGCACTGGATAGAGTGGGCGGGGCCAACACCATCCTTCGGCTTCGGTGACGTCCTCAACTTGGCCGATGTGGTGAAAGTCCTGCTGGCAGAAAACCAACTGGACCAGCTACTGATGCTCGCGCACCACCCGAGCATCCCGCTGGACCATCTGCACCGGCTCTCTGGAGGCCACGGCTTCGGGTGGGAGCACGTCATTGAGGCCTACATATTCTTCAATGTCCTACTCTCCAAACCGGAGCTGCACGCCGACGGCCGTATAAATCGATGCAGAGCTATAAATACATGTTGATCAACTCAACGGATTACGACGCACGGACGTTTCCGCATTGCAAGTTCTTCTTCGGCGTAATCGACAGTGGTGGAAATAGGAGTGCGGACCCACTGGCGTAGTGTTGCCGGGGTCCGGTCAGGTCCGGTTGTTTTGCCAAAAAATCCGAACCCCGAACCTGACCTCGGGTCCGGTTCGGCCAAATTTTGCGAACCCCGAACCGCACATCGGTCAGGTTCGCAACGGGTTCGGTTCGGGTTCAGAAGAGGTTCGGACCTGAAAGAACCGCAATTTTTTTCAGCCGATTCTCGGCGCAGATACATGAGTAGGTAAGAAAAACTATATATCAGTCTCATTGTCCAAGTCTTCCAAGGCTGCGATGACACGCTATGTGGCCTTCGCAGTAGCACTAACATGACCGTTGCGGTACGTACTTTTCCAAGTCTTGAAGGGCTTTGAACATCTCCGAGACCAGCCAATTGCGACACGTGGTTCTGGTGACTGAGCCATTAGAAAGGCTCTCATGAAGAAATTGAGATGGGTCAGCGATTGTGACCTGAAAATGAGACTGAAATCGCACCACAGCTTCCAGTTTTGCTGGGTCCAACGCTGGTGGAACATCAAAGTCCAGTTAAGCAGGTGAGAAACGGCCCACTGGTATTATCGGTCTTTCCATACCATTTCTCCAGGTTGGCAAGACCTACATTTTAGCTCTTACACGGTCACACCACTCTCCAGGAACGCGAAATTTTCACCAAGACATGGCTAATGCGAGGGAAAAACTTACGGGTTCGAACAGGTTCGCACAGGTTCACACAGGTTCAACAAATTCCAACAATCCTCGAACCCTGAACCTGACCCGCGGTCCGGTCCGGTTTTTCTACTGCCTCCGAACCTGAATTGAGGTTCGGTTCGTGTTCAGTTCGGGTTCGGAATCGGTTCTGAACCGAACACCGGCAACACTACACTGGCGGATTCTAACAAACTGCACGAACACCTGAAGATGTGCTTCCAGTTATTGTACCGGTATGATATGCTGGCACGCGAATGTGGAGCCGATTTGGATTGGGAATCAGAAGTCGCACTTGCTGTTGGGTGGATGTGGAAGGTGAAGACTCGGTGGGAGTACATAGAAAACGGGAAGAATGTTGGGGTTACTCGTTTTGTCTAAGACACAGTTAGGGTGCTTGTAAAATGCAGAGTAGAATGCCGTAGCGCTGATGGAAAACGGAGTTAGCAGGATTCTCTTCAGTCAGACTGGTGCCATATGTTCTGTCAGTTCCTCAGTCTGCACATGCACGCACAACAGATAGGACAGCGAGCCAGGGCCAAGACAACGCCGACGCTTTCTGGTTTATGTTCAAGTTAGAATATGTCTCAGTCGGTTCCGAAAACCAGTTCAAGTTAGTCTCTGATAAACAGACACTATAACAATATCAACTCGTACCTCGTTTGTTTTTTCGCCAGCCATATCCCTGGACGAAAGCGAGTCTGCAACGGGAATTCATATGGCTTGGTAGCGGGAGGCTCCGCATCTCGGCACTATCTGGGCGGTGTTCGCAGTATGTCGCCCGTTCAGTTCGGAACCAAGCCATGGAGGACGGTTGATAGCTATTTTTCCCACGTCCAACTGGAATTTAAAACCTCTTTGAAGTTTGGTGAAGGAAGATCCCACCTCACCTGCAGTTTTACATGAAACTCCCGCGCACCCGCCCTTGGTTATGAAGCTGCTCCGAGGTGAACCAAGAAACTCTTCCGCCTCAGGTCTGAATCTCAGCCAGCTGTGTACTTCACATCTTATGGATACATACGGTTAGTGCTGCCCCTCGATAATTGGCTTATTTCTGGACCAGGGGGTGTTCGTCGCACTTCAAGCACACACTCGAACTCACCCAGGGTGCCGGTTCGATTCGGGACTGGGTCATGCCATATGTATTAGATTCTTTTTCGCTACTGCGTCTTTACTTCAAGTACTTGGAGGCTTGCCTCAGACTCGGAAGATAACACTGGGGTTCATTTCTCCGAGACACATCACTGCAAAGCAGAAATGGTCCCAAATCGCTTGCACTGCAACAAGGTTCAAAGATGGTATAGCTATGGCTTGGTGGAGGAAGTCCGCCCGGTGGTTCCTCCGAATGCAACCAGGGGCTCCCGTTCGATCCGGGATGTGGCCAATGGATAAGATCTTGAATCTACATTTTTTTCTGCGAATATTCGTTTTCAAGGAAAATTTAATGGCGAATTTCTTGGCTGGTCGGGGTCGGAACTGTGAGTGGCCAGTCGATTTAATCGAGTGCGAATACACTGTATAATTATACACTCTGTTCAATGCATGTCCGGGATTCGCAGGCGTCCAGAATGGCTTACTCGCACAAGGAATCGAGGGCAGAACGAGATGAATACGGCTTGGGAGCGGGAGGCGCGTATCTGCGTTTCGTATGCGGGTATGCTGAAGAGTCCTGCAGGAGGCACCCGTTCGATTCGGGACCAAGCCATCGTCCATGGGTTTCGATGTTTTTTTTTTTGTCTCCATCCTTTTGTCTCTGGAACGGGGCTCGGGTACTTACATGTCAGTCTGCCCAAGAAATTTAAGTGTACCAGTTTTCAGATTTTTTTTTGCTGCGATTGGGCCCTCAACAGTAAGTAACCGAACAGTTCGATGGGACACTGCCGCTGCTGGACCTGTTCCATTTCAAAGGATAGACGCGGATTCACAGGCGTCCCAAATGGCTAGTCCAACAAGATGTTGGTCGGTTTCCAGGTGCATTATGATATCTCCAGGAAATGGTGTTGGGTTCCAAAATGCCTGAGCACTCGGTGCCAGGTTCCAGAAGAGGATACTTATGGCCTGGTAGCGGGAGGTCCGCACCTGTTTTCAGTATTGAGCATCCTAGTGATGTAAGCAGGAGCTGCTTCCGTTCGATTCGGGACCGGGCCGTAGTGTGTCGCCAAGACTCGATATTTTTTGTTTCTTTTCTTGGGGCTCTGTCGAGGATCCTGCACCCGGGATATGCCTATGGCTGAGCGTAGCTTGGTTTGACCGAAGAGTCCAAGAACCCAATTTATACCCGCTCATGGGATTAATTCCAACACAGGTTGGGCTGATGGGAAGAACATAGCCTGTGGGAGGCTGCACGAAATGAGGTTCAAAATGGGATGGATACGGCTTGGTAGCGGGAGGTCCGCACCTGTGTTCTATGCCGTAGATCATTCCGGTCACGCAGGGTCTGTCTCCGTTCGATTCGGAACCAAGCATATTGGATATGCGCACTTTTTTTTTCTTGTCTCCATCCTTCAATTGTCTCTGGACTGAGGTCGGGCTGCCCCAGAAGAAGCGGGGCAGTTTCGACATTATTTTTGCTGATTGGGCCCTCGATAGTAAGCGACTCAACAGCGCGATTGGACGTGAGTAGTGGGTATATTTGCTACCGGGCGTGGATTCACAGGCGTCTAGAAATAAAGATGCCTCGCACAAGTCGAGGGCAGAACGAGACGAATACGGCTTGGGAGCGGGAGGCCCATCTGCGTTTCGTATGCGGGTATGCTGAAGAGTCCTGCGGGAGGCACCCGTTCGATTCGGGACCAAGCCATATGGCCGAGCTTGATACAATTTTTTCTGTCTCCATCCTTTTGTCTCTGGAATGGGGCTCGGGTGTACTTACATGTCAGTCTGCGCAAGAAGAACAGTGGCAGTTTTCAGTTTTCAGTTTTTTTCCTTCTTTTTTGCTGCGATTGAGCCCTCAGCAGTAAGTAACTGAACAGCTCGATGGGACAATGCTGCTGATGGACCTGTTCAAAAGATGGACGCAGATGCACAGGCGTCCAAAATGGCTAGTCCAACAAGATGTTGGTCGGTTTCCAGGTGCATGGAGCTCTATAACAACCGAGGTACGAGGTTAATGTTATATCGTCTGTGTATAAGAGACTAATGGAGCTCATATCTCCAGGAAATGGTGTTAGGTTCCAAAATGCTTGAGCACTCGGTGCCAGGTTCCAGAGGATATGGCCTGGTAGCGGGAGGTCCGCACCTGTTTTCTGTGTTGAGCATCATTGCCAGTCATGTAAGCAGGAGCTTCCGTTCGATTCAGGACCGGGCCGTATGTCGCTAAGAGCCGATATTTTTTGTTTCTTTTCTTGGGGCTCTGTCAAAAATCCTGCACCCGGGATATGTCCATGGTAGTGTTGCCGGGGTCCGGTCAGGTCCGGTTGTTTTGCCAAAAAATCCGAACCCCGAACCTGACCTCGGGTCCGGTTCGGCCAAATTTTGCGAACCCCGAACCGCACATCGGTCAGGTTCGCAACGGGTTCGGTTCGGGTTCAGAAGAGGTTCGGACCTGAAAGAACCGCAATTTTTTTTCAGCCGATTCTCGGCGCAGATACATGAGTAGGCAAGAAAAACTATATATCAGTCTCATTGTCCAAGTCTTCCAAGGCTGCGATGACACGCTATGTGGCCTTCGCAGTAGCACTAACATGACCGTTGCGGTACGTACTTTTCCAAGTCTTGAAGGGCTTTGAACATCTCCGAGACCAGCCAATTGCGACACGTGGTTCTGGTGACTGAGCCATTAGAAAAGGCTCTCATGAAGAAATTGAGATGGGTCAGCGATTGTGACCTGAAAATGAGACTGAAATCGCACCACAGCTTCCAGTTTTGCTGGGTCCAACGCTGGTGGAACATCAAAGTCCAGTTAAGCAGGTGAGAAACGGCCCCACTGGTATTATCGGTCTTTCCATACCATTTCTCCAGGTTGGCAAGACCTACATTTTAGCTCTTACACGGTCACACCACTCTCCAGGAACGCGAAATTTTCACCAAGACATGGCTAATGCGAGGGAAAAACTTACGGGTTCGAACAGGTTCGCACAGGTTCGCACAGGTTCAACAAATTCCAACAATCCTCGAACCCTGAACCTGACCCGCGGTCCGGTCCGGTTTTTCTACTGCCTCCGAACCTGAATTGAGGTTCGGTTCGTGTTCAGTTCGGGTTCGGAATCGGTTCTGAACCGAACACCGGCAACACTAGTCCATGGCTGAGTTTAGGTTTGACCGAAGGGTCCGAGAACCCAACATTATACCCGCTCATGGGATTAATTCCAACACAGGTTGGGCTGATGGGAAGAAAATAGACTGTATGCACAAAATCAGGTTCAAAATGGGATGGATATGGCTTGGTAGCGGGTGGTCCGCCCCTGTGTTCTATGCAGTGTTTCTTTCCAATCACAATCACGCAGGGTCTGTCTCCGTTCGATTCGGGACCAAGCATAGCGGATATGAGCACTTTTTTTTTCTTGTCTCCGTCCTTTTTGTCTCTGGACTGAGGTCGGTCTGCCCCAGAAGAAGCGGGGCAGTTTCAACATTATTTTTGCTGATTGGGCCCTCGATAGTAAGCGACTCAACGGCGTCGGCGCGATTGGACGTGAGTAGTGGGTATATATGCTACCGGGCGCGGATTCACAGGTGTCTAAAAATAAAAATGGCTCGCACAAGTCGAGGGCAGAATCGTGTGTTTATATGCTGAAGAGTCCTGCAGGAGGCACCCGTTCGATTCGGGACCAAGCCATCGTCCATGATGGGTTTCGATGTATTTTTTTTTTGTCTCCGTCCTTTTGTCTCTGGGACGGGGCTCGCGTACTCTGAAACGGGGCTCGGGTACTTACATGTCAGTCTGCACAAGAAGTGTAGCAGTTTTCAGTCTTTTTTTTTTTTTGCTGCGATTGAGCTCTCGGCAGTAAGTAGCTGAACAGCTCGATGGGACACTGCTGCTGATAGACCTGTTCGAAGGATGGACGCGGATTCACAAGCGTCCAAAATGGCTAGTCCAAGTCCAACAAGATTTTGGTCGGTTTCCAGGTGCATGGAGCTCATATCTCTCCCAAAAATGCTTGAGCCGGTGCGAGGTTCCAGAGGAGGATACTTATGGCCTGGTAGCGGGAGGTCCGCACCTGTTTTCAGTATTGAGCATCCTAGTGATGTAAGCAGGAGCTGCTTCCGTTCGATTCGGGACCGGGCCGTATGTCGCTAAGACTCGATATTTTTTGTTTCTTTTCTTGGGGCTCTGTCGAGGATCCTGCACCCGGGATATGTCCATGGCTGAGCGTAGCTTGATTTGACCGAAGAGGCCAAGAACCCAATATTATACCCGCCCGTGGGATTGATTTCAACACAGGTTGGGCTGATGGGAAGAAAATAGACTGTGGGAGGTCTGCACGAAATGAGGTTCCAAATGGGATGGATATGGCTTGGTAGCGGGAGGTCCGCACCTGTATTCCATGCCATAGATCATTCCGGTCACGCAGGGTCTGTCTCCGTTCGATTCGGGACCAAGCCATATGGCCGAGTTTGATACAATTTTTTTTGTCTCCGTCCTTTTGTTTCTGGAACGCCGGGGCTCGGGTGTAATACATACTTACATGTCAGTCTGCCCAAGAAATTTCAGTGTACCAGTTTTCAGATTTTTTTTGCTGCAATTGGGCCCTCAAGAGTAAGTAACTGAACAGCTCGATGGGACACTGCTGCTGATGGACCTGTTCCGTCTCAAAGGATGGACGCGGATTCACAGGGGTCCAACTGAGTGGCTGGTCCAACAAAATGTGCCTGGAGCTCATATCTCCAGGAAATGGTGTTAGGTTCCAAAATGCTTGGGCACTCAGTGCCAGGTTCCAGAAGATGATACTTATGGCCTGGTAGCGGGAGGTCCGCACCTGTTTTCAGTATTGAGGATTCTAGTAATGTAAGCAGGAGCTTCCGTTCGATTCGGGACCGGGCCGTAGTATGTCGTTAGGAGCCGATATTTTTTGTTTCTTTTCTCGGGGCTCTCAAAAAACCTGCACCCCGGATATGTATGTCCATGGCTGAGCGTAGCTTTGTTTGACCGAAGAGTCCGAGAACCCAATATTATACGCTCATGGGATTAATTTCAACACAGGTTGGGCTGATGGGAAGAACATAGGCTGTGTGCACAAAATCAGGTTCAAAATGGGATGGATATGGCTTGGTAGCGGGAGGTCCGCACCTGTGTTCTATGTCGTAAGTCATTCCAATCACGCAGGGTCTGTCTCCGTTCGATTCGGGACCAAGCCATGACGATGTCGAAAATTGAAGTTTTTGCCCCTCGATTGACCAGGGACACGTCGATTTTTTGTTTGATGTCTACGAATCTGGAACTCAAGTATACATACCTGCGCCTGACAACCCGCACTACGCGTTGTTTGTGCGTATGTACGCGTTTGATGCCACGTGTCCCGCTCCGTCCCGACTCACACCATAATTATAAACTCCCACTCTCCTTGTCTTTAACCAAAATGGGCTCCGCACAAAGCACACTGACCCCCGAAACCGTCCTCACCGCGGCCGTCGTCGTCGGCGGCGCAGTCGCCATCGGCTACTCGACCCTCGCGCCGGGCTCGTCGTCTTCGGCCGAATCTGCGACGAAGAAGAGCAAGCGCAAGTCCACGGGTGGTGTTACTGCTGCTGTGGCTGGTGCTGCGGAATCTGCCGCCCCCGTATTGGAGCCCAAGAAATCAAAATCAAAAGCCAAGCCCAAGCCCGCTGAATCCCCAGCTGCACCCGTCCTAACCGCATCCTCGTCCCTCCCTGGCGCGTTCGACGGCGCGCCGGACCCGGACGAGCCCAAGGCGCCGCTGGTCAAGGCCCACTCGAAGAAGGCCAAGAAGAAGGCGTCGGCTGCCTCGGTGTCCGCGTCTGCGAAGGCTGCTGCACCCCCCTCCGCTGCCGCACCGCTCCCGGTACCCGCACCGGCACCCGCACCCGAGGCGGTCACCCCCACCCCGCCCGCAGCTGCCGCCCCGGTCGCGAAGCCCAAAAAAACAAAGGGCAAGAAGAAGGCGCCCGCCCCGCCCCCCCAGGCGGGCGAAAGCACCGACGACGGCTGGACGCGCGTCGGGGACCACACCAACACCTCCGCGTCCACCACCACCACCACCGAGGACAGCCTTCCGGAAGAGGACGAAGACGCCGAGTCGGAGGCGGAGGAGATCCCCCTGCCGGGCATGCGCCCCAAGGCGAGCCTGAACAAGCCGCCGAAGCGCCCGTTGGCGGAGAGGCTGCTGCCGAAGCCGCGGAAGACGGGCGTGGATGAGTGAGTCCTGTTACGCCTTGCTGTTTTCCTCGCTGGGCGGGCTCTGTTGCTTTGCGTTTCTTCCCGTGGGGTTGGCCGCTTCTGCGTTCTCTGTGCCCTCCGATGCACCCGCGTGCAGGCCCGCGCGCTCACAGCGTATGTGGACAATAGATGGCATCCCAGTACGGCTACCCTACCTACACTGCGGGCTACTACACACTGCCGCCGTGCCCTCGAACCGTTCTTTCCTTTCCCTTCTTCGTGTCGTCTGTGCGCTGTCTCTTTCTGTTCCATGTCTTTTCACTTGGCTCCTGCCGTCTTTCCCCTGCGTTCCTCGTTGAGCGGCCCGATGCGGAAGGTGATAGGATACAGGGAAGGCACTAGACCAGACGAGCCACTTTCTCTTCTCCGTCGTGCGTCATGCATCTTACTCTTCGTTTCGTCCCGCGTTCCGCATGCCCGGCCCCACATCGCGTTTGTGTGGGGCGGAGTAGGCTGAGAGGGGACTGTGTGGAGAGGATACCGTTTCCGAGCGCCGAGCGTGCATGCGGATGGGTGGGGTGGGGTGCAGCATGCGTGCGTACCCGATGCATCCCCATTCCCTTGCATTTCATTTCATTGTCCGCAGGCGGATGCAGACCCGGGCTTGGACCCTTATGTGGGTGGGACGGCCCTGGACGGATGCCGACGGGACGATAGATGGACACATCCGCGCCACGGAGATGCTCCTGACCGAGCACGAGGTCGCGCTGTGTGGACGCGAGGCGGACTCCGAAGACGACGCGGAGTCGGACACGTGGACACGAAAAGCGAAAAAAGGCGAAATGGAATCGGGCATGGACGTGTGGCCCGGAGACAGGCGCGCATTCATCGAGGAGAGCGCGCGTCGCGTCGTGTGAGGACGCTCGGCAGCTTCCCCTTCCTCCCCCCGGCGGTCCGCCCGACCGCGTTCTTGTTCTTCCTTGCTTGCGTCCCGCTTTATTTCTTCTGGCTTCTACGCCAGCCTTCCCCTCGACGTCTTTGAAACCGATCGCTAACTTTACCTCTCCAGCATGCTCCCCGCCTCCTCGCCGGACTACCCCGCCCTCGCGCGCGTCATGCGCGTCGTCCCCGGCGCCGGGCAGCGCACCCCCACCGGCTCGCACTCCGCGGAACCCCTCGCGCAAGAGCAAGAGCAAGACACCACCGCGTCGGAGGACGTCGACGTCGACGACGCGGACGACGAGGACCTCCGCGCGGCGCTCGCGCTGTCCGCCGCCGAGGCCGATGCGGGCGCGGGGTGGGGCGCGGACGCCTCGTTCGAGGGGAAGAAGGAGGAGGGGGAGGAGGGCGCGTGGGACTTTGTGCCCGTGAAGCGGCGGGGGGCGGGTGCGTTGCGTGTTTTGCTTGGTTCTCGGTTCGGTTTTTTTTTTTTTGCGGGGGTGCAGAGGCGGGGTGGGCCGGCGCGGCTCCCGTGTTTCGGGGATGTCGTGTGGGGATGGTGGTGATGGTGTAAGGAGGGAGCTTGTACAGGGAGGACGGGCGGACGGAGTCCGTCCGTCCATCCTTGTGCGGAGGGATTTTGAGGGTGGAGCGAGCCAGGGTTTTTGGAGGGAGGGCGGGGGTGGAAGGACGATGAGACGGGACAGGACGGCGCGTCTCTTTCTCCGCCTCCCCTTTCTCTTTCGTGGTGCGCGCCGCTTTGGGGCGGTGGAAGTGAGGTGGATGCGGTGCTGTAAGGGGGGGCGGGGCAGCAGCAGCAGGCGGGGGTGGCCGATGCGGAGGTGCGGCGCGTGTCGTATCGTGGGAGGTGCGGCCCCGTGCGGCGCTGAGATGCGCCGCCGTTGGCGTCTGTGCTCTTCAGTGCTTTCGCTTCTTTGTTCTGTGCGGGACGATGGGAGTCCTGGGCCCTTCATACAGCGTGGGCCACATCATGGGGCCGGTGCGGCGCGTGCGTCTGCGGGTTCGAGCCATGATTCGCTGATGGTTTTTCTCGTTGTGCGGCACGTTAACGGCGATGTGCTGCTCCCCGTTTTCTTCGATTCTCCTTGGGAGTATGCCCGCCGGTACACGTCGTGTCGTGGAGGAACGACGACCTGCCCTTGTGCAACCTCCCTGCTGGGCACGTTTGCCCTCATCCTCTTTTCGATGCTTCCTTTTCTTTAGTGGGGCTTTGCTTTGCTTTGTGGGGCGTACGGTGCGGCGGAAGGGTCCTCACGGTGCGGGTACACTGGTGTCGGCGCAGCGCAAGTCGTTTGTCGTCGACCGTAGGACTGGCACAAACGTCGCGCACGTCCCTTTTCCCCTCTGAAAATATGCCCGGGAGCATATCGGTATCTCTGGTTGAGCCGCTGCGCCCCGTTCTCTTCCCTCTCTCCCCCTCCCCCTCTCGCCCACACCCACTGATCACCGCTCTTATAGCCCAATCCACCTCCTCCTTCACCTCCTCGCAACCCAAATCCCAGCCCACCACCTCGGCGGGCGCCGGCGCGCAAGCGAAGAAGAACGCGAAACGGAAGGAGGCGGAGAAGGCCGCGAAGGCAGAGGCGGATGCGGTGCAGGCGGCGGCGCTGGCGGCGCATCGGCGCGCGGGAGAGGCGGAGCGGATGCGGGGTGAGTGATTCGATTCCACGTCTTTGGAGTCTTGGGGGGTGGCTTTTTCCGGGGAGGGCGCAGTCGTTATCGAGGGCGCGTTGCGTGGCGTTTCTTTCGGCCTGCGTGCGTGTATGGCGCATTATGCACCGTGCTCTCGCTACATCTGCATCGTCTCCCTTTCTTCCTATTTTTCATATCCTCACCTTCCTCTCTCCCTTCCCTCCCGATTCTCCTTCATCATTCCCCTTACTCTCCTACTTACGCCCATCTGATTCCCCTCGTGCTCTCCCCTTCTCCTACGTCCCATTCTCCACACACTCTCACTCATGTCCTTGACGCCGCTCGTCGATCTTCACATTCTTCCTCCACACGGTCTCCCCCACCCAATTCCAATTGCTCCCCCTCCCATTTCCTTTCTCGGTCATACGCTCATCCCGTTTACAGCGCAAGCCTCCTCCGGCAACCCCAAAGTCGGCGGCGGGATGAAGGCGAGCGTGGATGCGGGCGGGCGGCTGGTGTGGGATTAGCGTCGGCGTGCTCGTTGGCGTGTGCAATTCAAAATCTCTTACATACATACCATACTATACCGACTCCTCTCACATATATCACATCACGCGGCGCAGGATCACATTCACTCGTTCTTACTGGATCCAGTCATTCATGCATCTCGCGTTTAGTGGGTGTTGGTTAGGGTAACGGGAAGAGAAGTATAGAGCTAGGGCGACGGGAAAGAGAAACAAAAATAATGCGAAACAAAAATGACCACCGCAGGGGTCGAACCTGCAATCTCCTGATTAATACTGAGAAAGAATGCCACGATCGTAGTCAGACGCGATGCCATTTCGCCAGGCGGCCATTAAAACAGGGATATTGCTGTATGGCCATATCATTGTGCGGTTTTTTGCTCTGCAGAATTGACCCGAAAACAATCATTACCCCCGGCGTTGTGTGGGAACCTACATGATACCGGTTGCCTATCCCACATCAGACCCTTGTCTCCATAAGATTGAGGTAGAGACAGGTATGAGTGGGGTATATACTGGGTCTGTCTATGGGAGACTAATGTGAGGGGACCAGTTTGCTGAATGCTGATGTGTTGATAGTTTAGTATGTGTATAGGTGTTTTTCTCATCTCAAGTCGAATTTGTCATGGGGCTGGCCTCGAGATGGCCGAAACTAGAATGAGAGCATGAACGAGAAGAAAATCTCAAGGACTAGATAGCCCGGAGACTGGTGTTGATTCAACGAAGCGTACTACAACAAATCAAGAGTACAAGTACAAGGGTCAAGGCAGTGCCACAGGTGGAATGTATTGTAAGTAAGTCACTAAGCAAGCAAATTATATTAAAACAGGTACAATGTAAAGGGCATGACAGTATTGATCCGCTATGCCCCTTACAGAATTTTCTCCTCCATAATCTGTAAGGTTGAACTGCAACAAAGCAATTCACGACTTTTTGGTCTCACACACAACTCAGAGCTTCTGTGGTGGAGATGTGTTGTGTTGGAGTTTATGCTTTGATGAATCTGATCCTTTCACACAATATTTGGTTCAAGAATTGATAAGATTTACACAATGGCAGTGACACTGGGCAGTACAAGCTGGTGAGGATTGCATGTCAGCAATGGCCTCTAGGTCAACTAAACAGCAAGTAACCCAGCGAGAACTCCAACCAGGAGAAACCCAGTAGACACTAATAACTTCTGTGTTCCCTGAGCAACAAGACCAACTGAATGGTGTCCTCCCTAGGAGACCGTACATTGTAGGTTGGGGTGCAAGGCGGAACCCGGAATGAGTTGAAGGTGTGATATTCAGTCAGGTATAGAACCCAGGGTGTGGACACAACCCATAATAAGGTGATAGGAAGTGGGGCAGGGTGGAGACAATGCCTATGTCAAGCCAAAGCAGAAGCCTGAGATTAGACGAGGTGGAATCTAATGTACAGGGAGATTCTACTGAGATTTTATATGCTTTGAATAAATTAAATATGATTGTGGTCGATCACAATCAGTTCCTATACTGCAGCATTAAGGAGTGTTAATGCTGATACTCCTGGACTCCTCTGTGTTGGTCTTCATAGTGTTGGAGGGCTAGGGGTCTGTATGGGTTACCTAGCCCTTAACATTGTCTTGTATCCAGTGGTCAAAACCCCAATCAGTTTGTAACCATACTTGTAACTCCTGGACACCTCTGTGTCGTCTATCATGGTGTAATAGGGCTAGAGGGTCCACCTGTATGGGTTCCCTAGCCCTTAATATCTGCTGGTATCCAGTGGTTGAAACCATGCTAGGCTTGCAACTTGGAACCCTCAATCAGGTTTCAACTGTGAGAAGATCACAGTGGTGGTGTCATGTGAGTCCTGTGATGCTAGACGTATCTGTATCCATACAGACACGTCACACGAAAAAAGAGGAACCCGGGTGATCCATGACATTGCACCACAATATCTACTATATTTATACTCATCCTACAAGTCATTCTGAGTCACAAGTAAATATTCCACAGCATTCCTGCATGTTCTACAATGTTCTGCTCAAGTCTACCTGATCCACAATAGAGTCAGAATACTCTCCGAAATACCCAAGCCTCAGCTGTGTGCCTTTTTTTTTGGAATCCTTGTTTATTCTCCTTTGTGCCAAGGGCATATGGTAGAGATACAAACTTATCTTCCTCTATCTATCAGGTAATCATATCTAATCTTTTTAATCTCCTACTTGAACACATGACATGGTGATGGAATCCAGTCCTGTGGCGCGGCCACAATGTTAACATCTGGGGAACTCCTGAGAATGTTGTAATGATCCCATCAGTCTTGACATTCTGGCCCGACTTCCATCCCTAGACCCAGCCAAACCAGCAGCCCCTACCCCAGTTCCTTCTGATCCTATTTCAAACCCAGGCTGATGAAATTCCCATTCTCGGCACAGTGCAGTGATTTTCTGGCTCCTTTGTTGGCCCCCATCAAAATCCCAGGCAACCTCACTGGGATAAACGACTGCCGGGCTCAACCCACCCGGCACGTTTGAGTATGAGTGCAGTACTGCGGAGTGTGAATGTGCTGGCCGCCGGGTTGTTCCGGCTGTTGTTGCAAAGATAAAGGGGAAGTTGCCGATGGCATGGGAGATGGACAGCGGGATCCGTGGGATGATCTGAAAGAAGGGGAGGAAGGCCAAGCTGGGAATCAGCAAGTGGTGAAGCCAGAGAGTGTCAAAAATGTTAATCTCTCCAGCGTGTGGGGGTTCGAATCTGCTCCAAGATCCTGCAAGTCAGGTGGTGTGTTGAAACACCGCACGATAGACCACTACACCATTGTGCCCCCCAGCCATGTGTCTCAGTGCCCATATTCCAACTAGCTTTGATCTGTTTCCATTTGCAATGGGTCAACAGTTTCTGTCCCATCTATAGAGCAACTTATCTGCTTCGAAAATGGACAGATACAGAATGGATTCACCTGTTTAGACAGAACTTGTATCTGTCTGTAAACAGGTCAACAGATTGATTACATGAGTTACTGCAAGTAGCATTGCCGAGCATGTGGCAATGACTGCGGAACTGTCCGAACAGGTGAAAGACACGCATGTTGCCACTATGCTTGAATGCCACCACCTACATCTGCTTGCCCTTGACTTCAACATTGAACACATGTATTGCCCTAGAGAATTTCTGAGGCTTCCTTTATATTTTTTTGAGTCTCTCCACTCCACAGAGATAAGTATGGTTTACCAAGAATTGAGTTGCAGAATTTTGGCTCATCAACTACCCTCCTTCATTCGAGGACACAGACCCATTGAAATGGTGGTACATGTGTAGGATAGGATAGGATTTACATAAGTTGGTCTTTGATTGACATATATCATTCTTACTGGTAGATAGGGAGCAATCAAAGAAGCACAAGGGGCCAGTATAGTGCCCACCAACTCTTTCCCATGTTGTCACTACCTTGATTCTGCTACTGCCATGCCAAGTCCCAAAAGGAAATTAGTCACCCATCAAACAGCCATACGGGTTCAATTGACGGAACCTTTCTGTCAGCCACTCTCAGAATTACTATTGACAGATGGATAGGCTTGTCTGTGGCCAGAAAACAGCTGTTTTTTTGATGGCCGTTCCATTAAATGGATGGACTGGAGCCCTAATTCCAACATGTTGTATTGATTTACTTTCATGGTTGTGCTGTCATATTTGACCTCAAAGGTGACATTTGACATTTGGGTGCTTGCCCTCTCTTCTTTCTCTCTCATCAGGGATTCACTCTGTATATCAAGCAGAATACTAAAAGGTGGGCAAGGCCAGTGTTGTGCTTGCTAGCACCCCATGCACGGGGCAAACACCAATCATTGATTGTTTAATCATCATTATCCCCTTCCAACTATGTTGTCTGACCTTTATCTCATTCCTCCCACTCTCCTGCATTGCCTAATGCCTGCCCCTTCCAACCATGACACCCTAATCAACTGAGCATCTATTTCATTTCCCCTATTAATTGGGTGTTCCATTGTTTCACTGGTGTATATATAGGAGCACTAAATAGCTACAATACAACTTCTGTTTTCCCCACTTTCTCAGACTCAATTCACCCCCTTTGATTTGCTTCTGTCTCACTTTGCCTCTGCCTTGCTCTGACTCACACCTGCTTTGCTCATGTTTACACCTATGCCTCTCCATCTCCCTCATTTGCCACAACTGTCTTGTCACAGCACCAGGACTCATTGGAAGTCCTTGCATATTTCATTATTCCCTCCTCCTGCCCACAGTAGCACCTTTTCAGGTGTTCTATCACAACCAGATGGTCAGTTGGTACATCACCAATGAGTAGCATGTGTCAGCAACAGCCTCTGGGTCGGCTAAACTGTGAGTAACCCAACGAGAACCCCAACCAGGATAAACCCGATAGATGCCAGTAGCTTGTGTGTTCTCTGAGACACAAGACCAACTGAATGGTGTCCTCTCTAGGAGACCGTATCAGGATGCGAGGCGGAACCCGGAACAAGTCAAAGAGGGTATGATATCCACTCAGGTATAAAACCCGGGGTGTGGATGCAACCCGCAATGCGTCTGGGGACTAGGATCCATCTGAATGGTTTCCTAGTCCCTAGTGTCTTCTGTATCCTGT
The DNA here is from genome assembly GCA_029378375.1 of Mycena olivaceomarginata. Lineage (NCBI taxonomy): Eukaryota > Fungi > Basidiomycota > Agaricomycetes > Agaricales > Mycenaceae > Mycena > Mycena olivaceomarginata. Next base: position 93,497 of record JARKIC010001152.1, on the reverse strand, counting down.
GGCGCAGACCACCCTGGGTCTGTGGCTTTAGAATCCATGGTCAGGTTTCAACTGTGAGAAGGTCATGTGGTGGCGTTATGAGAGTCCCATGCTGCTAAGACGTGTCTGTATCCATACAGACACATCACGCGAAAAAGTAGAACCCGGGTGATTCATGACAGTATGGCCTGCTACCAGAAGTTGCATAAATTGAACTATGATGTGCATATTGTCCACAACATGTGAGTTTGCAGGCACAAATTGTTATACTGTCTCTCTCATATATTCTGCTCTGCTTCAATGGACATCCATATACAAACAGTAGCTGTGTTGCCAGTAGATCCTGTTCCCTGAGATACAATTCTGCAAGTGTAACTAGAGTGCAAGGGGGCTGCAAAGTGGCCCCCCACTTGGGTTGAGGCATGTGGTTTCTCGGCAAGTGATGCTGGAGCTGATGGTAAAGATGGCGGAGTTTAAAATGGCTTCAGATAGACAGACACATATAATTTTAATAAAGGGGTGATATCACTATTGATAAACTGTAACCCATAGCAGTAAATATTGACCTAACACAATCAGTATTCCATTGCACATCATGTTTTGGAACATTCATTAAGACCTCAACTGCAGAAACATTCAGCAATGCAAAGGCATGCCAGAAGGCATCTTGATTTGCAGTGATCTGAACTATCTTGGTATGAATTTTCCAGACTTCACAATACTCCAATTTACACTTGTGGACCTCAGTCTGAATGGTCATGATTGTATGGCAACCTTAAGCTCAGTGTGGAGCATAGACACTAGTGGGAGAATCCGAAGTCAAGAAGCTATACTAAATCTATTAGAGAGTTTGTGATAGCCACCCAGAGCAACCCAGGTGACTTCCGAGGCATGTGGAGCCAGGTGGTTCCAACTTTTACAGGTTGCTTGTCAAATGATGTCAGCCCTACTCTTAACTTTGAAGTACATCCTTCTGCTTCCACACATCAACTACACCTGGCAAAATCACCATGAAAACATGCCCTAAAGCCAAGAAAACACCAAACGTGGCACACAGAACCCTAGAGAATCGGAAATCACCAACTCTGGCCCTCTTGAGGCTGAAGATGACACCAAGAACATGACCCCAACTATGCCAAGGATACAGGAGCTAGAGACAACAACAGTATGGATGTCATGAATCGCCCGGGTTCTACTTTTTTGCGCGACGCATCTGTATGGATACAGACGTGTCTTAGCGGCACGGGACTCTCATGACACCACCACGTGACCTTCTCACGGTTGAAACCCGGCCTCGGATTCTAAAGCCGCAGACTCAGGGAGTCTGCGCCACGGGATACAGAAGACGTTAGGGACTAGGAACCTGTACAGACGGACTCTAGTCCCCGGACGCACCAAAGGCTGACACAGAAGAGTACACAAAGTACAGGAGCGGTTGCAAACCCGATCGGGGTTTGAACCACTGGATACGGTGACACTTAGGACTAGGAAACCCGAGCGTCGGGTCTCCTAGGTTCACCGACGCCACAGAAACCAACACAGAGGAGTCCAGGAGCATCAGCATTAATGCTCCTTAATGCTACGGTGCAGGAACTGATCGCGATTGACCGCGATCACTTTAATTTATTAGAAGCCTATATAAGCACGGTAGAATCTCCATGTACAGTAGATTCTACCTCGTCTAATCTCAGGCTTCTACCTTCGCTTGACATAGGCATTGTCTCCACCCTGCCCCGCTTCCTTCGCACCGTACTGCGGGTTATATCCACACCCCGGGTTGTATACCTGAGTGGATATCACACCCTCTTCGACTCGTTCCGGGTTCCGCCTCGCATCCCGACCTACGACATACGGCCTCCTAGAGAGGACGCCGTACGACTGGTCCTACTGCTCGGGGAACATACAAGCTACTAGCGTCTATCGGGTTTATCCTGGTTGGGGTTCTCGCCGGGTTATTTGCTGTTTAGCCGACCCAGAGGCCGTTGCTGACAATGGAGGAGGTTACTGTTGGAATAACAACCAAAATACCTGCACACTGCCATTATGGCTGTACGGGTGCTGGTGCAGAGATGTGTTGCCACCGACCATTCTACTCATCCCAACTCACCAATGACTCACTCTATTGCTGCAGACTGTCATACAGACTCTTTTCTACTCATGTGTGCTATTGTTCTTATCAACTCCTTACATACTTACGACTTCCTTTCTGTATAAGTACTGCATCAAATCTATTGAGACCTCTGCTCATTTGCAGAGGGTCACTGTGCACTAGGCCAATTACCAACAGTTACAATGAGACAAGCCACCTGGAAAAGCCACCTAAAACTGGAGCCACCCCAGATCACATGCCTTGAAAGCCATCCAGGTGGATCCGTGCAAACTCTCTATTGCCAGAAACTCTTGCCAATCTTTAGGCCTCATATGCATACATTTCGGCTATAGAGTGGATGACTTTCCATAAGCATTATCTTATTTTTGAGCTTGTTTGAGGGGTGCCAACGTGGCCAGCACCCATGTTTACTTTGAGTAATCTAATCGTTGATGGTTCCCATAAGCAAATAGAATATCATTTGCCTAATTATTGGATGCAAGTACATGAGGAAGATTGTAGAGCCTTGAACACTCCGTGCATTGAGATGGGTGATGTCCAGACCTCCAGGAGGTATCTGACAATATACGTGAATGTATGATCAACACGGGTATGCACCTGCTCGGTGCGGGCAAGCGGGTGCTTGGTTGGCTCCACCGGTGGAACACAACTTTGAGCACACTGGACTCACCAACTGTGCCCACACCTACCGTAGAGGCGTACACTGCACCACTTATCCTGCACACACACGTCTGCGACATTGAGACACCAAAAGATCAACGAGACGCTGTGGTGGAGTCAAAGTCCCGGCTGGTAGGTTCTTGAAAGGGTCGGTGATCCAGGTAGAGGCTGAACAAATATTGGAAGATAAATTTGGAATAGTGTCCTGAGCCGTAGAATGCAAAAGTGCAATAAAAACAGAGTAGGAAAGGCCAAAAATGGCACGAGTGGAAGGTGAGGCTGTAAGACGAGATTCAGGGGGTTCTGGTGGCTAAACAGCCCACTAGCGGCATTCCGAGAGGAGGGGTCGAGGAGCTCAGTGCTGCCTCTGGGTGTTTGCCCTGCACTGGCCACGGATATGGTGGTAAGAGCGCAAAATTCGATGATCTGGCAGTATTTACTGTACAAACAAATGCTGTAATGTAAAATAGGAGGTGTAATAGTGTAGAATTCAAACAAGGATGTGGAAGGATTTCCACATCCTGGCCGTCCAACCCCTCCACAACACATGCACATACGTTTCGTGGGTGTTGTGCAGGGCGAGGAAGGTGACGAGAGGGCAGTAGAGAGGTAAGAAAGAAACTTGGGCAGTGGCATGTACACAGTAGGGGGTGGATATGAGGCGAGGTTGAGTGAGGAAGAGAGCCACTTGAAGTCACATTGTGACATGCAGCCCAAAGAGGCGATGTGAGAAGATGAGTGCCGTCGGATTCATCCAAATCTGTCTATTTGACACAAATTCAGCAAGAGAATAATCTGAAGAGGGGGTACCCCTCCTACAGGTTGTGGTAGATTAAGCTCTGTAAGAGGGTACACAAAATTCTAACAGAGATCTGGGCCTGATGGGGTCCTGACAGGTTTCATGTCAGTGTGGTGATTCGGCAGATTTTGAGCTCAAAATATTTGAAAAACATTTTTTAATGCTTACACCGGAGTTTGGCCTGAATAAATCACGACCACTATTTGGCCAATACTTGATGTATTGGCCAAATATTGGTCGAATATTGGGCCCCAGTATTGGTCGACCGATATTTGGCCAGTACATCCAGTATTGGCCAAATATTGGATAGCTTTTACGTTGTCATGGACTTTGAATATCTACATTATAATCAATATATATTATTGCCGCATGATGCAGTGTGTGACCACGTCCTCCTTGCTTTCTCCTCCCACTGTGGCATCCAGATCCTGGCCCTCATGGACTCTGGCGCCTTGAAACCACCAAACCTCTTCGTATATACCTTGGCCTCTCACACCTCACCTCTCCACCCAGCAGATGCAGTATTCCATCTGTTTCAAGAGCTTCTTTACGCTTCAAAACAATCGTTCACTCCTGCTTTTTCTTTGCCTTACAACATGCTATCTCTTATGGGAATCTCTGCAGGAACCTCCAATTCATGCGAGCAGGCACTTGGTGGAGTTTGTGAGAGACTTGGTGGAGTTTGCGAGAGTTGATTAGGCTGACCAAACTCCACCTCGTTCTAGGTGAGTTTATGTCCGATTCCCTTTGCCTGGGGCTTGTTCTGACCCCTTGTATCTCCTCTCGTGTGCGCTGCAGCTTCTGAGGCCATCGGAGTCCAGACGTACGCCCAGTGTCGTCAATGCCGACCTCCTCTACTTTCTGTCTCTTCCCCCCTCCTTCCTCCACTCGGAAATGGCCAAAGAACGGCATCCTGCCTCCCTCCCTTCCCTCAAGCTGTCCCTCGTCCAGCAACGACTGATGAAACACCTTCCCCTCCCTCCTCCCACCTCCCCTCTGTTCTTTCCCTCAATTGACGAGATGGGCAAGCTGACGCACCTCCCTGCCTCCAGGAACAACTTCCCGCACAATGTTCAACTGGGTCAGGCCCGACGGGACACAGCTGCAGTGCAATGTGATGCCCATGGACACGTACACAGCGCAAGCGAGAGTTGGGGATGTGGTGCGGGCAGTGGCAGGGCACAAAGTGCGCGACCCTTTCGGTGCTTGCACCCTCCATCAAGTGCAGAGGAACAAAGGCCTGACCCCATGCACAGAACCTCAAGTCACTCGTCTTTGGGAACAGCGATGGCGCAGGGGACCACTGACAAAGATGCCGGACAACGTAAGATCTCTTCTCCTTTTACCACTGCATCGACACTCATAAAAAATTCGATGCCTGCAGCTCCGCCTCACCCGCACGGTGACCAATACGCACTATGAGCTGCCACCCGTGCATATGGGCCACTCGGACAAGTTCTTCGACAACTTTGTGGCGAGCTCACACAGTGGTCTACAACGATGCCGAGAAGCTCTACGCCAAGGTGCGCGAGGTCTTACATCTTGGAGCGGCACTGATGCTCTGCAGAACGCCAGCATGCAGCTCACCATCTCCCACAAACGGATCACGAGTCCGCTTGACGTGCAGCTGGAGTACGTGCTCCTCACTCTTATCGTCGGACTGGACTCACAGATGCAATTACAGCCGCGAGCTCATCCAGGAAGGCGCCACTGGTGGGCTCGTCATCGTTGAAGACTGCCCGAGCTACTGGGACGCGTGCAATGTCGAGATTCACCACCTGGAGAAGGCCATGCACCTCGAGTCTGCAGGGGTATCGGTCGTCGCACAGGCCCACTGTGTGCATCAGTGAGGGTGTGGTGTACGAGCAGAGCAGGATCAGCATTACAGTACGTGAATTTGTGGTCTTCCGTGTCTCTGCGGTTGTGGCTGATATCTTGTGCTGTTAGATCTTGCTTGACTCTCTTCCAGGTACACTGTGTGTTCTCTTCTCCGTACAAATTCACAGCTGACTACCGCGCTCTAGCCTCGACAACACTCGACTCTTGCTCAATGTTGTACTTCAACGCATGGGTGGACTGGCACTAGCAGCACAAGTTCTTCAAGTGTATGTCTCTTCCTAGCCTTTCCTGTTCCTTACAACATTTTTGCAGTCAAGCTGCTGCTCACCCTCTCCAGCAACAACGCGATGTACTAAACTCAGTTTGGCTGGGTGCAGCACCCTATGCACAAGAACACAATGTGGGCTAGGAGACAGTGTGATGAGCATCTCGGGGCGCTGGTAAGCACACTGTCAATAGCCCGCATGTGGTAGATAGTCAATGCATCTTCTTGTGTACCAACAAGATATGCCTTCGCTACGCTCCGGCGCAGTGATTCAACTTGACATAGTGAATTCTTTGTATATTAACGATTGCGACGTCTCAAAGACTCAACTGAAACAACAGAAATTCTACGTTTTTCTTGTTCTTTGGCTGACCAGTGTATCGTAGGACTAAGTACATACCAGGAATCTCATGAAGCGTTGCCGCCAACAACAACGCCTATAAATACGCAAACTGGAACGTGCGATGCACTACTGTAGCTGAAGTATCAATTTACTTCCCAGAACCACATTTAGTCCTGAAATTAAGTTAACAGTATCAAAGCTAGAGCCAGGACAATTGCGAACCTCAGTACACCAGCGTAAGTATCGCTTTCAAGGCTGCCCAAGGCAAACAGCGTGGAAGATTGGCGGTGGCTACCAAGAGAACGACGACCAGTGGCTGGAAAAGATGGGGAAAAGGAATAAAAGCGTGGTGACAGAGCTCATGGGTTTCGCACGTACCTAAACCAATTGGCAAGCGGGTAATGAGGAGGCGTATATGCGATGAGTTTGGGTACGCCTGCTGCAATGAAAGGTTGCGACATATCTGTTGTAATACAGCTTTGAAAATCAGAAAAGGAAGTAGTACTAATGGGCTCGAAGATACCGTTACGCACTGCTGAACCGCCGCAAAATTTGGTCATTGAAGGTCATTGATAGCAGATGGACGTGCGCCGATCCGTAAAAGCGACTCATTTATTACTGTGTTTATCAAAGAAGCGAATGACCACGTACGCATCGTTGTGCTTAATTCACAAAAGGCTGTGAGTGAAACCTGTGTTAGGAGATTTGGAATATCTCACATGATTGGGAGTGTTGGTGGGGCGGTTCCCCCGGAACGCAAATGGTAATCAGAAGAGCGGAGTAGACAGAAGGGACATCTAATCGTCAGAGTCGTGTTGAGAGAGAATAAATTGCTGTTTGTGTCTTGGCTCGTCCATATCTACCAAAGTCGTACAGCATGCTGAAGCCAGAGCTTGAGTCTTTTGCTCGGAGGGCTTGTGTCCGGCCGATCATGTTTGGGTCCGATTCCTAGAACCGTATTTTGCTTGAAATTTGACCGTTGAGGGGAGAGGAAGACAGGCTTGGGCACTTTTTGACGCTGGGCTTGATTCATGCTGGATTGACAGAGTAGAGAGGTATTGCGAGGTAGATGATGCGGGTGACGCGAATCGATGGTTGAAACCGTCTGGAAGTGAGCTTGAGAATCGCTTGAGAGTTGATGGGAGCCACGGTGGCTTGCGGCCTGCAGCATCAGCCAGGGCTTGATTCATGCACGGCGTGTGGGGACCCGGGAGAGGTGGACTGCGAGGGGGGTAGTAGTGCGGAAGAAAGAAGCGGACATCTTGAAAGTGCTCTTGTGTGGTTATTGAGCGGTCAAAAACGCAGGCATGTGAGTCGCCTATGAATCCAGAAGCACGGAAAGGGCAAAGTCCAAATTAAAACGTGATGTATGAAAATAGGTGTGAGAAGACAGTGCACGAGGCAACCGAGACAACGGGATTGAGCGGGCGGCCTGTGAAAGTGCTGAAGCGCTTGCAACATGGGGGTGAAGCGGCGATTCGCAGCCGCCTCATTGCGGGGTCGAACTTGAACAGCGATGGCATTCAATCGGACCGCTCGTTGGCACCGGTAATAAATGACTGAACGCCGGGTAGAGCTAAGGGGCGGCAATAGGTCGCGGATTAAGCGGCCTGATTCCGTCCAGAACCCGAAAGCATGTTGTTGGTGTGCAAAATCCAAATAAATTCCGAAGATCCTACCTTTTGAGCGAGCCTTGAGCGCTGGAAACTTGTGAAAGACGGCAGAATTTGGGAGCAGTGGATCGGGGTCAAAATTAGTGTAGTCGAGCGTCTTCGAGCGTCCAGTTTTCTGGATCGAGGTTAATTTTGAATACACAGAGGGTCAGCTGGCCAAACCCAGAAGCATTTTTTGGCGCTCGAAGGGATTTGGCGCCAAGCAAGTGCAGAAAAGGATAAATTATACGTCGGGAATCGCCGCGGCTTGTGGCGTGCGAAAACAAACAGGTACATCGTGATACGAGGCATCTGCTTAATATACGAGGTATTGAATTCATATGATGTGGGCGAGGAAAAATAATATATATTAAATGGCAGCAGCCCTAGGCAAAAAAGGGTCAGCCAATATGTGGCCAATATTCGGTCTAATATCCAGCCAATATTTGGCCAATACAACGTATAATGGCTGAATATTGGTCGACCACTTTTTGTCCACTATTTGGCCAATACTCACCCAATACAGCATGTATTGGCCAAATATTGGACGTGAATTATTTGCCTCAAACTCCGGTGTTATGGAAAGTCATCCAGTAGTTCCCAAGCCAAACATTAATCCAACCCTTGATTATGTCTGCAGCTGCTACCAATTGGAATTGCCAAGAATATATCTTTTTTGCACATAGTTGCAGCCCCAACAAGATCAGCTCTGGGTTCCTCATAGTAATTCATAATTTGCCTTGAAAGTCCAGGTGTCAGTTCTCGTAGATCATATCAAATATAGTACACACATATGTAAGATCTGGATCCTCAAAGTGGTTGAGGTGCTCCAAAGCTTGAGAAGCAAGAGCCTCAGGATCAGAAATGGGATAATATTACCACAAGTTCACACTCAATGGGATTATGCTCAAGAGCAATGAGTGGGCCAAGGCCACTTCCTCACCGGATGTATGAAATTGAATTTTCAACCCCTTAAGGACACCAAAAAACAATCTAGAACTTTTAGGCAACTGGTACCCCATATCTCTGATGCTCAACACTAACTCAACATTGAGGTTATGGTCAGAGAATATGGAGGCCAGGAGAGGTCGGATGATTCCATCCTTCTCACTGTGAACAAAGAACTATCACTTGCACTTTGAGGTCAAACTGTCATTCCTACTTGACGGCTAGTTTTTGTTACATCGTGGACATTTTAGGGCTCGTCAAGTGACAGTTAACACCTGGCTGGTTGATTGTCCTATACTCTTCATGGCCGCCTGGCGAAATGGCATCGCGTCTGACTACGATCATGCTCAGTATCAATCAGGAGATTGCAGGTTCGACCCCTGCGGTGGTCATTCTTTTTGGCCTCATTTTGGCCGATCTTTAACCGACGGATGCTAACATCTCCTCCCGCCCCTTTTTATTTTTTTTGCCGACGAGTGAGCCCACTGTTCCCTAGGCCGCTCATTTCACCAGAACTGAAAGGCGCACAAGGTAGAACATCTGGGTCTGGCAAAACACTATGAATGCATGATGATAGACTCGAGCTCGGAGGTCCTTTTATTTGACTACATTGCGAGAGCTGCATCCTGGATAGGAGATTGTGACATCGATGAACTTATGTAGGATCCCCACAGCCTCATCTTTCGCTTCACTATCCGCTGTGTACAATACAATATTTACATGCTGACTGCAGGGAAATAGGTTACAAATGCAAAGGGATGCTGTACATTAAGTTAGTGCGTGGTGAGTAGTAGGTGCAATCAAGAGGTGAGTGGAATATGCAAGCGAGTAGGCGCATGTAGAGGTATGCGGGCGGGGCGAGAAGATGCAGCGGATTTGAATGTGCAAGGGATAGGTGGGTGAGAACATATCCGCATCGATTTGATTCGGGAGAGAAGGGACTGGACAAGGGTCCGTACCATGCAGTAAGCATTCAGTGCGCGCGCGGCTCACCTCCCACTGCCCCCGCGACCTTCTGCATCTTCCGGGGCGGTACTCCCCACGGGCGGGTAGAGCGGGGCAGGAGAGCGCACCCGCAGGCTCAATGCGTGCGTGTGAATTTGCCCCTCCTCCGGGCGCCGGTACGGGTGCGGCCTGTGCGGTGGGTACGACGCGCGCGCCGCGGGGCGTGGTCGGGCGCTGGCGCTGGTGCCGGGGTGGGGCGGGGCGTGGGAAGAGGACGCACGAGCACGAGGCGCCGGCGCTGCCTCGGGGTGGTGCACGGCGACGTCCATATGCACCGGGCCGCTGCCCTCCCTGCGCGCGCCGGTTCCGGAATGAGAAGGCGTGTGCAACGTACTGGCACGGGACGGACGCGGAGGGCGGGCGCTGTCCGTGTGGGGATGGGGACTGTGGATGTCGGCGGAGGGTGTGCCCGGGGGCGGGGAAGGAAGAGCCGGAGCCAGGGCGCGCGGTGGGCGCGCAGACGCGCGCCCTGGAGCGCCTGCGCGGGCCGATTTTTGGGTTGTGTGGGGACTTGGACGGCGCGCCAACTGCTCCTGGACCCCGCAGCTCGGCGTCATCGCGCTCCCACCGCTGCTTGACGTCAGCGTGTAGTGCGGCGCCGACATCAGGGCGCACGATACGCGTCAGCGCTTGAGGGGGTGCGGAAACGGCTTCGCTGGGATCCGAGTGGGTCGAGCTGAGTAAATGAGGCAGGGGCTGGTATAGCATCCCTTGGTACCCGGGAGGTGGTGGTGGCGTGGCTACAGAGGCATGAGAGTACGCAGAAGAGGAAAACGACGATCCTGACGAGCTGGCGAAGGACGATAAGAAAGTGGCACTCGTCCTGCCTGCATTCGGCTCGCCGAATGAGCCCAGATTACTACCAGGCGCCGACCCGGTAGACGAGAACACGGGCGACGCGGGGAACGGGGGCGAGGCGCTTGTCTGCGAGAGCGTCCGGGCAGGCGCAGCTTCCGGTGGGTGCGCAGGAAAAGACAAAAACGAGCCACCTGCTCCTCCTTGGTGTGCGTTACCACCCCCACTCCCACTGCCCCCCGGAGGTGAGATCGTATGTGATCCCGCCCGACCCCGCCCATACACAGGAGAACTGGATATCGCGCGCCGCTGGATCTCCGAGGGCACTACTGTGCCGGGTGGAGGCGCGGGTGGGGGTGGGTGCCCGAACTGCGAGTCGCTGCGGTGCCGCTGTGTAGTCGTTGGACGTGTAGGGATGTTGGGACTGGTAGGGTGAGTCAACGAAGAGACGCTCGCGCGTCGCACATGGGTTGGTGAGAAGCTCGCGGAGCGGGGATGGGTAACCGCCTCCGGCTGTGTCTGTCGCTGTCTGTGTCCTCGCGGGGCCTGCTGCATCTGGGTCTGCGACGGGGCAATGCCGATGTCGATACCGCCCGAAAATGTGCCTTCACTTCCGCCTGCATGTCCCGGCCCACCGAGGATTTGAAACGATCCCTGTCGCCCGCCCAGGCTGCCGGGAGAAAAGGTGGATTCCGATCCCGACACCGCCCCCGAGCTAGGGAACGTCTGCATCTGCATCTGCATCGGCGGGAGTGACTGGCCTGTCGGGGTAAATGCCTTCTGCTCATGATAGAGCGGCGATTGTGGATCAAAGCCTTGCCCCTGGCCCTGGGATGGTAATTCTTGCGGCGAAAGTGGGAGCAAACCTGGCGGCGGGGGGTGAGACGCGCGAACATGCGGAGGAAGCCGGTGGATATAGTCCTTGAGCCCGCGAAGGGTATCTTCGAGCGCGTCGACACGCGTGCGGAGGGTGTCGTATTCGGCTCGGGGGACGTATTTCTCAGCACTGAAGGGGCACTTGTGAGTATCGAATTTTGTACGATGTAGAATGGATTAAGAATCGCGATCGTGTCTCGGAGTGTCAGGCAGACAGAGGCGGTCGCATCGGCGCGCGGACGCACCGCACGTAGTATCCACCCGCGTATGGGCACATGCACACGACATGGAAGACACGTCCAGACGGCCAAAATAGGCGTCCATAGAAAAATAAATCGTGACTGAAAGGACTCACGCTGGTTCCACAACATGCCACTGACACTTCGCCTGGTCTCCCCGCCTGACACACGGCGCGCACGGCTGTGTCCTATTATCCAACCAGTTACTTTGCGCCTCAACAACGAAAGGAGAAACGAATCGATGCGCACCTATCGCACCGGATCTTCCGCCGTTTGCATTCTGGTGGCGCGAAATTAGTTAGTTTCGGTTCTCTAAATGAACGAAAGACACGCACCAGTACAGCTTAGTGCTTGTCTTCGTCTCTTCTTCTTCGGCGGCTCGTTGCCCTCATGCTCGCGCTGTTCATCACCTTCGGAGTCAGCGTATGAGGACGCGGGGTAGGGATACCCGTGAATGGGGGTTGGGGGCGCCGGTGTATAGTTAGAGGTCGAGGTCGACGGGCCGGGATCCATGGCGGCCTGAGGTCCGGGGGGCGGGAGGTAGGGGTGCAGGGTGCGTATGCTCGGCAGCTGCGGGCCGGCGGGACGCTGCTGCATCGTTCCCTTTTCTACACTCTCGCGCGAAGGAAACAAAGTACACCTCAGCGCGCCGGTTTATATACGTGGAGACACCGCATCTGCACGCACTGTTATGGTTAGCCTAGCCCGCTTCCCCGGGGCGCGTGAATGCTATATTTTGTTTGTTGCAATGCTGGCGTTTCGACATCGTCAGATCGGGCTCGATTTGATTTAATGTTATTATCCCCGCTTCCGCTTCCGTATTGATATGCTTCGTGCCCGATGCGAGCGAGATGCGATGAGCGCTTCTCGCCGGATTGAGTCGATGTTCGCATCTAATTCGCCGAGTGCCGTAACCCGTGTTGTTTACAGTCCGTTTCAGTGACTCTCGAGTGAGATGAGGGATGAGAGAAACAAATGCTTGAATGTCTTGAGGCGACTCCAGGGCAGCTCCACTCATCCAGGGAGGACTTTGGATGCCACGCTCAGGCGAGGACGACTTGGAGCACAATGCGGACTACGGCTGCCCAATAAGAAACAACAGGTACTTATTGCACGTCTGCTGTTGCGCGCGCTAGGCTATCTGTCCTTGGTTTCGGGAACGTAGTTTCGCCGCGCCAGAATGGAACGTAGAAAGATCCGGTGCAACAGGAACCAATGGCGTTCGGGTCTTGAAGGAAGAGTCCAATCAATAAGACAGCCAAAACGTTAGGAGCAAGGATGGATGGGTCAGCGCAAGAGATAAGTAGACCGCAGGGAGGGAGCAGGCGTCGAGGACGAGATGAGCGCGACGCGACAACAGTAAATGATCACGTGGATATCAAGATCACATTCATCGGCTAGTACATCTTGTCGTCTCCGATCGTGTCTCCGCTCTGTCGGGCTCACTCTTAGCTTGCAGACGTCTAGCCAGCTCTTCCCGCCGTTTTGCTGGTGGATATGTTTGGCAACTTTCACATCTTGTTCAAGGCCGTTTGGAATTGGGAAATGGCTTGTCTGGACGATCAACGATCATTATCACTGCTATTGTCTTTGTCCTTGTCTAGGTCCAGGCAAATACTCCAAGTCCGTTTCAGTCTACTGTCCAAGACAAGATCAAAATCAAGGTCCACGACGTATCTCAATCACAGAGGTTTGAATCTAATTTCAATCTCGATGCAGACAGATAGACGAACTAATCATCCGCTCGCCTAGCGTCGATGGTTCAAGAGAATCGGCTCACCCTAGTTCCAAACGCTCTCGACCCAGTTAATTGAACAGCGGACGAGGCGGTGATGGCATCACGCCTCCAACCGCAACCACCGTCCCTGCATTCCGCCCCGCCTTGCCAACGTATCCCCGCGTATGTCCGTTATCTCCGTCAGACTTGCGCCTCGCCATACTCGCCTCGGCTGGCATGTCTGGACCTTCGAGTCACTAATTGGATTTTCTGTCCACGTCAACGTCCGTCATTGCAACTTTCAACTCAACATGTCCCGGCGCGGACGGATCGATATTAACGCGGGTTGCCAGCACAGGCGCGGTCCGATTCCTTGAACTATTATAGTTTGACCCAACCTGACAGTTGACCTCGATCTCGCTCCGTGCCTGGCTGGACTTGCATCTGCTTTTATTACCCTGTATTCGAATGCCAAGCTGTTCAATGCTTGAATGTTTCAAGGTGTAAATGACTTGATGGCTCGATGTCCAGTTGTTTCCCCGTCCTGTGCACGGCGGGTCCGATGGAAGCCGACATCTCCAGGCGGTAGCAGCTCGCCTGGAAGATTTCCACCGGATATTTTGGAGATTTTCAGCACTGAAGGCAGTCCGGACATAACCCGCAAACAGCGTAGCAACACCCGTTTACTCAGGACCAGATTCAACATGCGGTTTGCGGGTACGTAGGAATTATTCACGTGAACTTGATTTCCACTCTGAGTTCTTGACAGTAAATTCCGAACACCGACTTTAAAGACGCTGAATCCCACGGCAGCATGAACGAAGATCGTGTTATTTGCAGCGCAATCTGGTCCAGATCGGCAAGTTTCAGTTCAAAATCATGCAATATTCGTCTCCGCAAGCCGCTGTTAAATCTCCAATTAGAACTTACTGGACCCCGATATCTCCGCCGAAGTTTCGAAACTGAATTCGCCGAATGAAAGCTCGACGCCACCGTTCTTGGGTCTATTTTCACAACAACGTATCACCAGTCTCGCTTCATCTTAACTTCTTTTCTCGTCTTCGTTGATGCGACAACACGGACTCAGGTGGACTCTTGAGTTTCGCCGGTATCACGAAGCACACAACGCTGCGTTGCGCCGTCCGGAATTCGAGTTCGTACGATCTCAAGAATGGAAATTGGCGTGGGGATGACACTGATTGTTAAGAGAGCACAGACCAGCACGGATATCCTCGTCTCGTAACCATCGCACCACTGATCTTGTTTGCTTGGGGACAAGTGCTAGGTATAATACGCTCTGCACTGTCGTCTGACAATACCAGGTGCAAGTAACTCGTGCAACCTGTAGGGTGCACACACCGTTGAGGTATCCTTATCCATCTGCAGCTGCGGAGTTCAAATTCAATCGTTGCACTACTGGTTCAACTTCCTGGACCGCGGCCTGTTCATTCCCTCGTGACTGGGTTTGTCTTCTGCAAACACTTTCCTCGCTCCCGCATGGCTCTGAGCCTCGCTTGGCGGAACCGTTCGGAGCCGTCCTTCGAGACACGTCTGTTCACAATTCCGGAGGCGGTTCTTTTATATCTGAACGGTTTCTTGACCGCCTGACAGAGAGTTTTAATCTTGGGAGATGGAATGCGGCATATTCTCGTATCTATCCACAAATTTGCAGGCTCCCTGACCACTCTGGACCATATCCGGAGGGTTGTATAAATTCCACAAATCCACCTGGATCTTGTGACTGTCAATGGCCCTCGATGATTCGCAAAATCCTCCGTCCATGCTCCTGCGCGCTTTAGTATGGTCTCGTGGTCCACAAGTCTCGAGATCAAGCCTCACTTCGTGGCCACACATATCATGTATTTCGCCGTTAGCTTACGGCACACCCTACACAACAGCTATATTGTATGATTTCATCAGATTTTCTGCTTATTTGTGAGCCTATTCCGGACTTGGCTTCAGGTATCCCTGCAGTGAATATGCATGGAGTCTCTTCGTTCCGCGAGGATTCTCCGGGACGCGAGAAATTTGTGTAATTCTGTTGGGCGGCGCGGAAACTTAGTAATGAGGAAACGGTCCGAAGCCACTCTGGAGCGCGAGAAGCACACGACAGAGGCTTCGGGAAGAGTGCGTCTGCGTGGTCGTTGACTTGGCGCGCTTTTACCTGTGGATATTTTTGTCAATCCAAAAATGTTTCAACCATAGGTTGGCGTAATGTGCGAGGATCTGCCGGGGCCGCTATCCCCGACTGCGTCATGATGTGGGCGCCAGTAGACCACGCTACTCCATATGTTCATGCTAGATACGCCGTCGTCCCGTACTCGCCGCGCACGAGAGAATGATCAGGTTCATATTTAGAGCGCGCCGGAATCCGGAGTCGCTCAAACTTCAACCAGTCCGAGAAACCCGGATCCGCGTGATTGATACAAATACACGGATGGAGACTCAGCATTCTGTGAGAGGAAGTTATTCTAGGACATTCGACGGGCCAGGGTCAGGGAAACCAGGGTATCTCGACCGGGCGGAATATCCTCGCACAACTTCGGAGTTTGCCGGGTTGCGGTTTTCTCTGTTCGAATTTGAGTGCTGACGAGTTACAAGTAGATGGTCTGTGTTTTCTCTCCGCTACATATTTGGATCGCGATACAAACGGCCTCGGATCGGCTAAATCTAATCAGGCATCGTTCTCCACCGATGTTTCTAGTACTCTATCTTTCGGCGTACAACTCCCATGGCAATTTCACTGTCACTCGATTCGCTCTACGTCTGACTTTCAAGCACCAATAGCGGAAGAAACTCACTGGTGGAAACCGTAAGAGGACCTCCTATAAAGCCGAGAATTACATGGTGGGCGCCACGGCGCCACATCAATATCGCCACTGAGTTTCATCAAGCGGTTTTGGCCTAGGCAGGCGAGTTGAGGCAAAAAACATGAAACCCGAGGTGCATCATACCGTACATACTTGCAGTAGACCATCTCGAACGAAACCTGAAACCCAGGGACGCCGACCAGATCAATCGGGCGCCCTCTCAGTGTCCCATAAATTTAATTCCTGACGTTTAGCTGTTTGCCTGAGGAACTCCTCAGACAGCTTGGAAGATCTCCCGATGCACCGGTAGAAACCTGGGGAATTTGGAAGGAAACGCAAAACAGGCACAAAAAACATCGGGCCATTTATGTAAAGCACTGCTCCTTAAGACCCGCGCATTTTAATCGTGCAAGACGAAGGGTTGCGGTGTTCGGAATATTCTCGCGTTTGGCCAAACAAATACAGTTCGATTTCTGATTCATTATGGTATGAACCAAATTGAAAGCCACAGTTACATCATGGCACGTTCAAATTGACGTTTTAATCACACTAGTACTCTTCGCCTCCCGGACACTCCTTGACCGATATCACCGTCAGTATTCTTCACGTCTTCTAGAAGTTGTGCATCACCCTTTCAAATGAACTGTAACTTATGTCCGCCAGAAGGCTTTTCAACCCCCGCAATCTCCGCTTGTCGACCGAAATCTTACCTTGACTGATTTATGTATTTATTGAAAGCACGCAGGGCCTAAATCCGAGACCACCACAAACGAGTACATATCAGTGTCGGGGTCCGAATGCCGCGCACCACGCGCACTACTATGTTTAATTTCTATCGGTATTACAGCCGGAGGACGGTGATAGCGGGTTTCTCGTGCGTTCAAGCGACTGTTTGAAGTTTCAGCACCCGACAGATGGGAGGGGCCGCGATATCCGCTCATTCTTCATGGTTCTGCTGCCGTCGGTGGGTCTTCTCCGACCCAATTTCGAATTCAGGGAGGAGAGGTGCGGGGATGAAGAACCGGGCCGAAGGTGTGGTTGAACCCGGTGGGTTCCGCCGCTGTTTTCTTCCGCATGCGAACGCGGCGAGATACACGACAATATTACAGACTGCGGTAAGCCAAGTTCAATTTCATTGGACTGACTGGACTCGAAATCGTTTCGGTTCGTCGTATATAGAAAAGTCAAGACTGGCCAAGAGTATGATAAGGAGCTGTCGATTGGGTTTTCTTAGATCCGTCCCGAGAGGATAAGATTAACTGGCTGTCTCGGCTCGGACCCTGAACGGTCCGTTACCACCGCTCATTCGTTCGCCTAACTCAACGCATTATAATTACTGCCCCCATAACCATAACATCTTGCTCCGCATCCGACGGATATCATCTGCCAAATATTTATCGATGTGTTCAACTCCCGCCTCCCTCCGGGAGGACTCCGGTAAAATACCAGAATCACAACTTGACACCGCGGCCGCCCGAGCGAGCGCCACTGTCAATCGATACCGTGACTGTGCTCTGGACAGCGAAATGAAGATCACCAAGTCAGAACAAAGAAGCGGCATGAGGCAATAACGATGCAATTAACAGAGCTAATCGGGATCGATAACAAGCATTCACACCGGGTTGGCTGTCAGTCCACCCACATAACGGGCATACGGTTAGGCTTCCGGTATGCCACGCAACATCCGCACGCTTTTGAGACTCAGTTGACCTTCACCGCCTCATCGATACCGGGGAGCTGTCCAATCGAGATTGCTCACAGAATGAAACACTAGCCAGACTAGGACTAGAGGGGGTGGGTGCCATGCCTACGGCGTATCAAAGGCAAGATGATTTTGCCTATTCGTGGTTCCGGTGCGGGAAGAGACATCTCAGTCAGAAGACCGTCAAGCAGCAGGATTGTTTGAATCTTAGGCATACAGAGAGTAAACAAAGCAGTACGTGAAGGTAGCATGCAAGCTTGCCGACGCAGATGTGTCCAAGAAACCCGATCCAAGCATCAAGAGCACTGAGCACCTACGGCGATAGATGTCCTACTAACTGAATTGGATTATTGGGCAGCGATTCAGGCTTACCGCAGGGCCAAGGCTAGCTGGGAGTGCATGATCCGGTGCGAAATGAACGACCCCGGGTACGGTAGACGGCAGAACGGAGGACGGGGATAGGTCTTGTTGTGGAAGGTTGGGTGACCGGGTGACCGGGCAAAACGGCGGAGAGCTTCAAAGCAACGGGTAAGAACAGAAAATGGGTTATTTGAGCAGTTGAACAAAATATTCATCCAACAAAAAGTGTAAAGACGAGTACAAGTGTAACTTCCATACGGGCCGCCACCGACCTAGCAATATCGGCGCGATCTTGGGTGGAAGTGTCGCTCTCCCTGCACGTAGAAGCTCAAGGTCTCCCCGACATGCGAATACGAATATGCGCCGAAGGGAGACCCCAAATATCAGCCCGCGAGGTGAACTTTCGATAAAGGAATGGACTGATGAGCCTCGCCTTTTAAAGCATGCGCCCACCGGCGCACGGACCAGTCACGTGCATCCTAGTCAGCATAAAAGCGGAGCCTGAAAATTTGCTATTCTTACAGTCCCTCGCTGCGTTTGTTCTTCTGAACGTCAACCACCTCGATGCTGGGTGTGCGAAGCGTCGCAGCGAGTAGATTGGTACCTCCGACGCTGGGCATGCCGTTTATCGATGCTCTTACTGATCAAGTGGCTAATCAGCTTCGGAAACATCCCATTTTCTCTACGATTCTGTCGTGTTATTTACACTGTTCTTTGCGAATTCAATCTGTTATGCAGTCCTCAATGTTGCTGTCGACATCTGTCACTTTGCCTGATGTTATGTCGTCTACTCTGGTCGGTATCGATCTACAGTTGCCTACATACAGCGGGCTCGTCCCAAGCACTCGTCTCCATCCGTTCCGGTCGTGGAGTATCCGTCTCAAATGTCTCCATGTCGATATATACCTGAATTGAAGAATTTCATTGCTAGCAGTTGTCTCGACCCTACCTCCTAATACTTAAACGCTACGCCTGCATTGCTAAACCTGCTGTTTCGCTTCCTCTGAAACGGCATGGCTCGCGGCGGCGTCAGGTGCACCGACGTCGAATGAGGGCGGCACACCTTGGGCTAGAGATTGATTCGAAGTATTGCTGGCAGAGAAAATGCACGGACAGCAACAGCCAACCTTGTTCTGTTTCTTCTCTACTGTAGTATTTCAGCCAGATCGTATGTCACGCGTCACACGCCCGTTTTCATACGAAGATTTTTCGCAAGTCACAGGTTTTGAGCCCAAATCTTTGCTTAGCCGAAGCTAAGCGGCGGATCAAACTGCCTCATATGGACGCCATCAATCCGGCTACGAGTTCGGGTGGAGCATGCCACACCCCAAACCATACGAAATGAACGAAATACTACAGTGTGGGCACACCAACTTCTCGATCCTTCGAGCCTCCTCGACCTTTGTGAAAAATTTGCATATCGGCTCCAGCAAGCGATTGAGCGCATCCCCAACGGCCGCCTTCAACTCGGCAAACGTCGATCTTCAGCTCCTCGTACGAGAGTCGAACCCCAAAACTTTCCAGCCATTCAATCGGGAATACCGTTCCCTCCGGCGCATCCTTGCTCGCAAACAGCTTTAAATCCTCAATATGGTGCCCCCCTATTTGCTGCGAGATGGGGATCACATGGCGATTTTCGTTTTACATCTTGCAGCATGCGTGGCCGGGGACCGTCGCATTCATTTAGGGCTCCAACCGTTTCCGTTTGAAACCGGTTTGAAACCGTTTTAACTGTTTTTATTTTCGTTTGATTTGCTGGCTGGGCCAAACGGTAAACGGTTAGCAAACAAACGGTTCAAACGGTTTTGAACTGACCAACTGAACACAGTTATTGGAATCTGTTTGGGTCTCAACGAGATTCAAAACGGTAAGGCCCTGCTCGGGTGGAATGGCTCCGATCCCGTTCTCTGCCAAAAACTACCCGTTTGGCTTGGTTGCCACCTAACTACCATTCAGCGTGATTCGGCCCTGTCACTTCGGTCTGGGCCCATCATTTTGACACACTGGCACAATGTTCATCAAGGGCCTCCCTCATCGTTCCCCGCCACCTACTGTCCATCCCGCCACTTCCCGCCCTTCAATCAATAGTCTATAAGTTCAGTACCAGCACATATTTTGAAATGAAAACTTCTCAGAATGATTTGCACAGTACATGTGTGAAAGCTAATCAAAATGCGCCCTTGCTCAGGTCACTTTCAAAAATAGAGAAAGATCGTCAGGACTGGGGACAATGAGCGGGATGGTATGGGCGTCGACAGTTGCCGTGATGGAACTTTTCCCGTTGATTCCGGATCTACGTGACTGATGTGACAGCCAGAAGCCAGAGCCAGAAGCCGTTGCACCCGAGCAGGGCCTAAGAAATGTTGGTCCCATTGAATTTTGGTCCAAAATAACCGATGTGTTGAGATTGTGGCGAGGTCAATGGCGGCACTGGGCGGTATCCCAATTGGGAATGATCGCCGCGATTGATGGCGGGAGCGCACCTCTGCACAATGGAAGAACAAGGAAGGCTCTCGTGGACTTTTGAATCTATAAAATTGGAGCATACCACTGTGGAGAGGAGCTGGGGGGGTTTTCAAGTGAAATCAGGTCCGTTCAACCCGTGTCTTCATTTTCCCTGCCAAAAAAACCGCTTGAAACCGGTTTCAAACGGTTTTTAAAACGGTTTGGCAACCGTTTCCGTTTGATTTGCCCAAAACTTCAAACGGAAACTAAATGATTGGAGCCCTACATTCATTAGGTGCGGGCGTTTGTAGCCGAGGCGCGGGCTCGAGGTAGTCTGCGAAGATTTTCCACGGCAATTTTAACGTAACACGCGGACTTATGGCCCGTCCAGGGTCGCGGAGTGAATGAATGTATCATGGAGACTTGGACTTTCCCCGGATTCGATCCGCGACCAGAACCCCGGTGTCAAGTACGAAATCTAGACACCAGGGATGTATGAATGTCAATGGGGACCATTGCAACGCGGCAGAAGGTGTCATAAAGCTATGTTGACTTGATAGTGAGCTCCTCGCTGGCGCCTGGTGCGGGTAATAAGACGAGTTTAGTAATGTCTCTTTCGGAGTTTGGAACCAGGAGCCGCCAGGCGGTTCATTCGCTGCCACAACAAAGCGTTGAAAGGAATACGACGTGCTTGCATTCGTTGAGAAAAGATCTCATGTCGCCACGCATGTCACACACTACCGGCAGGCACAAGGGCGGGCCTCGAGGGACCTGTTTGAACTTTGATCGAACTACTCAACCATCGGTGTATTGGTCAGACCGTTGAAATTGATCGAAGGCGGAGACGGACAAATGGAATGGAAGCCTGCAAGTGACAAGGCAATATAACCGAGGTCGGCGGGCAGCCTTCATTAACGGTGATATCGAACCGAACCCTTGACGGCCATCGTAGAGTTCAACCGCCAATTTCGCACCGCGGAGTGTTGACGCCCCAACGCGATGGAAATAGATGAATCACCAGGTGGAGACCACCCTATATTACAGTCATTCGTTTTGACACTATTAATCATCATAAAGCGCCCACGAACCCCACGACAGCCAATTGCAACTTACCCTCGATTTTGCGTCCGACGAGTTCGGTTTCTCAAAGCCCCCGGGGCAGCCGGCTGCGACAGCTCACGATCAAGAGCAATGCAACTCTTAGACCACTGATTGGCACCAAATTTGAGCGGCGTTCCGTTGGCATGTATGCGAGACGTCGAACATATAGCCAGGTAGCACAGGTTCTTGGCAGGGTGCAATTGCACCGAAAAAATGGCGGCTGAGATGTATTAAAATTCGCACCGGAGTAGCCCGAGCCCGAGAATTTCATTCCAATCTTATATTGGAAGAAGGGTTGGTTGGTTGATCCGTTGACCATAGGGCACCGCTAGTACAATAGCTGGGATGGAAATTAAGCCGAGTCGTCCGTCCGAAGCTGATGGATTATACAGTTGTAGAGTGCGAGGCGTCGCCCGCTGAATTTAATGAGCAGAAGACTGGTTAAAATCAAACTGCGCAGCTGGGTCAGGAAGCCTAATTTAAGGTTACGTTGCTCCAAGTATTCCCCCGATATTTTCGAAGTCCTCAAGGGAAGTTCAGGGAAGCAGGGGCTGTCGCACCAGTTCGCCGCTCTGAGCGCTCACACCAGGCGTCCCATCTGGAGGTCACATAGATCGCGCTGGCAGATAGCCGAGCCTGGAGCGGGTGGGTTAACTTAGCAATGATGACACTCTGAGTCCGAATAGAAATGGGTCATTATTGGGGATAATTTCCTACACGTCGTGCTGATCAAATCGCCAGCATCTATGGACATTAGACAAATCTGTCCAGGGGTGGTGCGCGTGAATGATCCGTGCCGCAGAATGGGTTTTATCCCAAGAGCTCTGGTGCTGTGCACGTATTTGCCGCGTTGCTTATGTAGTGATTGGAGTCTGCATTTGTAATACGGAGACCTTCATTCGAACGACTTATACGCGGCCGTCGGAATATTATTTGCGGTATTAGAATCCAGACTTCCTCGCACAATTCAACGGTGGTGGCCGGAGTTCCCCCCAGCCGGAGTAGGCCAAGTGGCTACGAATACGCACACCTTGCCATCTGAGCACCCAGGGAGCGTTAACCGCGCCATTGTTCCGGCTGCGCATCAGGTTCTGAAGATATCACATCCTGATACTAATACACTGAGATGAATGTCAGGGCGCAGAATGAATTGAGCACGTAGCACTTGGCAAACGAGACGGCAGGAAGGCGCATGTTGGACACACACAAGTTCCAAAGATGACCTGATAAATACGACATAAAAGATAACAGAAACGGAACAGAAAGTCACCAGGTGATAGGTAGACGCTCACGGGGAACGACGACGATGTCAGAAGCTTCAGAAATATTCTCCGACGGGTAACGACAAGAGTTGGGACTGGAAAATTGCACCCGCGAAACAGGGTCAAGGAACTTGAAAGGCCTGGAACCTCATCCGTATCCGGGGCGGAATTGTTTGTATGGTAATGGGACACAGCGCATATTCCGAGTCGCAGCATAGAAGGATTGAAATAAATGACTATAGAGTTGCCCAGAATAAATCGGCCGCTCGGGTAAAGCGGGAACACAAACCAGGGGCCGCCCAAACCCCTGGTGTTCGCGACCGGCGAAAGAGAAATCGGGGTGCACGCTTGAAGGATGGCTCGAGGCCTCAGCCGATGAGGGATCCGTGGCGGAACCCAGCGAATGAGAGTGCGTAGTCACACAGCAGGGTCGTCCGTGGCAGCGAGGCATGACTGCTTCCTCAGAGCACCCTGGGGAGCCGGTTTTTATTCTATGTCCACGTCGACCCAAAGAATGGCGCCCAGTCTTTCAAGTTCCCTCCCACCGCCGTTTACCCCGTCATTGCCCTCTTCTTCCTTGCCCGACTGCGGTCTGCAGCCTCGGCTCTAGGTACTGAGTTTTTAGTGGAGCGAAGGAGTGCCTGGCCGGAGTAGAGCAGCCGTTTTGTCGGCTTTCTTGAAACGTACGTACCTTCTCTGCCGCTGGGGGCTCTCCCTAACTCCCGATATGCTGTTGATGTGCCGGACAGCGAACCCTAGGCAAGAGTGCACAAGACTAACAGACGACGCGAGGCATTGCACGGGCTTGGGCGGGGTTGTTGGTCTCTTTGGTGCTGTGCCGGAACGGGCAGTCGGAGACCAGATTACAGGTGGCAGGTAGACAATAAGGGTACGGCCGGCATGGCCGAGGTCCACCGCCGACGAGATGCTTCAGCTGTTCCACGAAAGCAAAGGCCAGGAGGGTACTGAGGTGCGAGGCAGTGGCCGCCGGGGAGGAGTCTTTATTAGTTGTCTGAGGCCTAAATGGAGGGAAAGACGGACAAGGTTAAGAGCGAGAGCAGGATTGTTTGGAGTCCATTTGCACCCTCGTTTCGAGCCTCGACTGGAGCGGGTGGAGAATGAATTGAAGGACGGGTGGAGACATCGATTAAGTAAATGTAGGGTAATGTGGATGAAGATAGCGAGCTCCAAGAGTGAGCAGTTTTGGGCGGAGGCTCTTTAGGTTTGAAGGTTGCAGGCGTGTGCGCTACTAGAAGAACGAAAAGAGGAGACTCAAGAAAGAAGGAGGAAAGGAAAGCGCTTGAGGGTGCTGTGGGCTCGTCCGTCCTCGTCGTGGCAGTCGCACTGCACGCCGTCCTCTTACTTGTCTGTAGTTTGCGCCCCTTCGAGTGTGTGGCCACGGTGAAGCATCCGTCTTGTCGGCTGTCTTGTAATGCACCTTCTCTACCGGCGAGGGGTCTACTGGCACTCGCTGTGCTTTCGAATGTTCCAGGTTTCAAATCCGACGCAAGACGACGTGAGGCAATGCACGGACTTGGGCGGGGTCGTTAGTCCCTTTGGTGCCCTTGTGCCGGAACGGGCAGTCGGAGACCAGACAATTAGGGCACGGCTAGAACAATTGAGGTCCACCGCCGGAGAGTGCAGTCGTCCCACGAAAGCAACGGCCAAGAGAGTACTTCGATTCCAGGTAGTGCGGGGAGAAGTCTATGTTAGTTTCCAGGGCCCTAAATGAAGAGGAAGGCGGACGAACGAGAACACAATTGTCCCGAAGCCGTTTGCATCGAGTCGAGGCACAAATCGAGTAATGGGTGAGGGAGTGGCGTCGTGACCGGCGGGACTGCAGAGTAGTCGACGAGTGTATGTGGATGAAAACGGTGGCGAGCGGAGCCCCAAGAGTGAGCAACTTTAGGCGGGGTTTAAAGGTCGCAGGCGTGTGCGGGCTACCAGAAGAACGAAAGGTGTCGAGGTAAGCAAGGGGAGGGAGGAAACTCCACGAGGAAGGAGGACAGGAATGCACTTGAGGGTACTGTGGAGGGTCCATCCTCGCCGTGGTAGCCTGCGCGCTTGTACTGTAGTTGCGACCTGTCTCTGAGGCGGAGAGAAACGAAGCCAGAACACAGAAGGATGTGTAGCCTTCAGAGACACAGAGGCAGCCGAGGCGTTCTGCTTCGCCTTCTTCGAGTGCGCCTTCAACAGTGGCGCTTTGGGCTTTGCGTCGCCATCTGCGTCGAGTGCGTCGCTGAAAGCCCGGGTGGGACGGTGAGGCTCAGAGCCGGCCAAGACCTGCGCCGGTGCGCGCTGTCGACTGCACCGGGGAAGGATAAGGATGCGTTCAAGGCCGGTGCAGCTGCGGGCGAGGCGAATTCCGCCGGTTTTTTTTGGATTTGCATTTCTTGGTTTTAAGCTGAGCGGCGTCCGAGTCCGGGATGGTGCGTCGGCCACAGCAGCAACCGTAGACTTGGGTTTAATCAGGTAAGTGTGTGATGTTATGCCGTATTATCACCTACCGCCTTCGTGCCAGATCTGGAACAGCCCGCTGGATGATTACAAATCAGGTGATGGAAAGTGGGTCGGGTTCCTTATTGGTGGTGGGCAACGCCAATCGCCGAATCGTGACGATCACGTGTCACAGTACTTGGAGAACACACCAAATTTGTTGACCCACCAATGTTTGCCCTCGAGCGAGCTCATTCTTGGCAGAAAAAAATCAATTCGGTCTCAGAAGCATGTTTTGGCACATCTTAAGCATCATAGCTCACCCGCACAATATTTGGGGCCGAAGAGATACCCCAAAATGCGCAACCTTTCTGCAAGTTGTAATGCCGATTAAGCCCGACCTAACTCCCCCAACGTCGAATGCATTATTTAGGTGCATTTTGGTTGGTTTTTACATCAGTTATATGTCAGAGGACCCTGTGTAGGCTGTATGTGGAAGAAATTTGGTGAGAAATAGCAATGTGATCTAGATATGGCGCAGTCGGCGGGAGGTTGCGAGATCAAAACATGCTCAAAATGATGGGACATGCATCAGTCTGAAAATGTTTTATATTCACAATGAGGAATGGCCCTTAGGTCAATTGAGGAAGCTTGTTTGAATTATGAGCAGGCATGTCGCCTTCAATCCGGATTTTGTAATTTCGCCTTTTTACCAGTGCAGGACTATAATTGGCGGCCAAAATCCAACTCCCTCCCAACAATGGCCGAAATAAAAAATTCCACCTTGAAGACGGCACACCTCCACATGTTTAGAGCATATTACTTCTTGCAACCGAGACAATCCGGAATGTTTTAGGCCTCGAAAACCTTTCCGCGAGTTCTGGGTCAGTCTGAACCGGCTTTTCGATCAAGTGACTAAGCGTGGGAACTCCGATCGGACACCAAGTCATTGCCCACCACCATAAGGTCCTTATGTAACCCGACCTACTTTCCATCGCAGAAACAGCACGTGATAGATATCTGCAGTGAATTCCAACCGCACCTCCAACAACCCCACCACCGTCCCGGCGGTAGAATCCCCCCGCTGACAAGCCAATGCTTTCTGCCGTCAGACCACGCTGCCCACACGCCCACTGTCCGGCGGACAGATCGCGCCGCCAACTTGCCTGCCCTCTTTCACTGGCCACCGACCTGGCGGCCAGTTCGCACCACCAAGTGCCTTCGTCCCGCGGCCTGATCACACCGCTCACTCGGTTATCGTCCTGGCGGCAGGATCACACTCCCTACGCGCCGAGCTTGTCCTGCTGCCTGATCACACCGCCCGCGCCGCCCACCAGGTTGGCAGCTGAATCACCCCGCCAATGGTCGAACCCGTTCTGCGGTTAGATCACGCCGCACACACCCGTTATAGCAGCCAGGTCGCACCGCCTACACGCCCTGTGAGTTCTAGTGCGAGCTCTAGCGGTCGGGTCGCACCGCCCACACACCCAACGGTCTGTGGCCTGATCACGCCCACCGTTTCAACGGTCGGGTCGCACCGCCCAAACGCCCAACGGTCTGCGGTCTGATCACGCCGCCCACGCCGCCCACCGGGTTGGCAGCTGAATCACCCCGCAAATGGGTCGAACCCGTTCTGCGGTTAGACCACGCCGCCCACACGCCCACCATCCTAGCGGTCAGGCCACACCGCCCACACCGGACACCGTCGAATCACACCGCCGCCTCGCCGTGCGGTTAGACCACGCCGCCCACACGCCCACCGTCCTAGCGGTCAGGCCACACCGCCCACACCGGACACCGTTCTGGCGGCCGAATCACGCCGCCAGCCCATCCTGTGGTCAGGCCACACCGCCCACACCGGACACCGTTCTGGCGGTCAAATCACACCGCCACCTCGCCGAACTTATACTACGGTGGCCAGGTGTCCCGGCGGTCCCATCACACCGCCAGCAAAGCCGGCCTCGTCCTGCAGCCAGATCACCACCAAGGAGTAAGTAGACCGGTAGCATTGCAGACCTCTTGTACCCTTCTCGAAACTACATTATTATATTATTCCTTCAGTTTCCGTATACGTAGCCTGTTCCATATACATAAGAAGACTTTGGAATAAAGAATGGCTCGGCCTTGCGACATGTAGCTAAACGACTTCCGAATGCGTCCAAGCCCGCTGTTCCCACATTCGCCAGCGCTTGAATTGATGTACGCCAGCCGGGGATCCACATTGCAATAGGTCTTGAGGAATGCTGCTGGAGAGCATTTTGTATGACCAACGGAGTGAAAATCATCAATGAGAAACTGTGTGTTAGCAAAAAATTCCGGCTCGCGAGTCATGCAATACGGCCCCAACGCGCATGCAAAGTCATAAATTATCCGCTTCGGAGCAGTTTCCCAGCGAGTGACGAGAGCAGAAAAGACATCGTTGCGTCCTTCACCCTTCGGAATGCAGTGGAATCCGTAGCAGATGCTGTGCGTGCACCACACACACATGATTCCCCCTGTCAAGCGCCGTTCCCCATACTGAAACAAACCAAAATGGTATAAGCTGATTTCTTAGTCTGGCATCCAATGCTCAGCAACTTTGATACTGTGAGTAGAACTTAGAGCATTTAGCTCCCCGTTTGCCCCCAACGTCGTTCTTGACGTCGTGCTTCAATTTTGGATACCGCGGCCGCTCACGAATTTTTGGCAAGCCATAGCAGCAGCCGGTCTAGGGTTTGAAAAATCAGCCTGTCGCATCCTTAACACATTCCCAGCCCTCACCTCAGTCCAGGGCTTCTCAACACTATCTTCCGTTACTCTTGGAGGTTCGGGACCTTTGATCAGGGAGGTGAGGACCGCCCTCCCACGATCCAGAATCCACCGGCAAATCCTAATCGTTCTCTCCGGGTATGTATCCGCCAACCCTTTCTCGTGGCGCAATAGCTCGTGAATTGCGGGAATTTCCACGAGAGCGGAGGCGCTCCGGTGGCTTGGCTCGGTTATAAATGCCTCCAAGGCGTCGAGGGCCGGTTTTGTTGTCATCTGGTGCACAGATTCCTCCGCACTAATCTAATGTTATGAGCCATTAGCAAGCGTACAATGGCCCAAGAAACCGACCGACCTGAGTGAAGAAACGCCGATAAACGTTGGGCGCTACAAGGCCCTGAATCACAGACAGTTCCCCAAATTTGGACTCGAATAGCTCTCCCAATGCGGGACACACTCTATTGAGGCCCTCGACAGCGCCTGGAATCGCGTCCAGCCGCTCCAGCATCTCCTTCCGTGCCCGAGCCGTTGCTCTTTCACTCCGAGTCCGTCTCCGAGCACCTGCAGAGCCGTCTTCTGTCTCGTCGTCATTCTCGTCATCTTCTTCTTCCTCGTCATCCTCGGCTTCTGGCTCCCCGCCAGCGGGAACAACTTTGCCATTTATCATGTCCTTTGTTAGCGGCCCTCCAATAATCACACGGCGTACTAGCCGCCGAACTTTTTGATACACCAGGAGCTGTTGCCCGGGAAGATATCGTGTCGTACCGCGCTCAACAGACTCGGGCTGGGACATTGTCGGAGGCTCTAGGCTGGGCAGTAGGTGTTTTCGGTTAAATGCGAGTGTAACTCCGTCCCAGATTGTGTTTTCCGGAGATGGGCCACAACGGGGACATTGCATACTCCCATCCAAGTATTGAAGTTTGACATAGGTGAACCATACTGCTCTGAAAACCTCGGCAGTGATGAAGGGATGCTCCATGGATCCGCTGTGGAGTGCGTAGCGCCGGGCAACGACAGAAACCCATGCCGAGAATGGGGTCTCCGAGGACGTATACGCCGAGGTGTATTCATCCAGCAAGTCATGCGAAAAAAGCTTGCGATTATTGTAATTGAAGATGCCCCGCTCTCGACCATCTGGCCCGATGAATCTACGTCGGCACCTACTGTTCGGGCAGACTTGGAGCTCAATTGTGGTGTCCCATGCTCGAAACAGACCGTACTGTACTATTTCGACCGTAAGTTCATCAAAATTATGTAATTGCTCATCCGAGAAGCCCGAAAAATTTTCTTTTGAATTAAGGCGATTTTTGCACACATCAAAGAAAATCGGGTGTGACCTGTGACTGAACTTACGGTCGAAATAGTACAGTACACTGCACACTGCATCCGCAAAATGGGCTGAGTTGGATTATAGAGGTGGCGCGGTTGCGAGCAGCAGCATGAAGACAAGTCTCTGAGGCACAAAGCATCAGGAACATCCTCTAAGCCCACTGTGCGCTCATAGAGGCTAGGATCTGACTCCAAAGCGGCCCATGGCGGTGGAGAAATTGGTAGATAAGATACAGATTTCCGTTCCAACGCAGCGCGTCGTGCTCGTGGAACTATACACATATTAGATCGGCTGCTACATCTAAGCAATAGGCACATACCTGCATAATCAACACTCGAACCATCTCCAGCGTTCTCGTCTGTAGCAGTTGGATCGATCTTAACCAGCTTTTGTAGCAAATTCCGGCACTTGTTGATGTGCGGACATCCTGGGTTGTTCGTGTCCTTCGTACAGACCCACTGACCCGATCCATTGTCGACACCAGTGTAGAGAACAATCACGCGGCCAGTCAGGGAGCGAGAGTTGGGGGAAGGCGAAGAGAAATAATTTAGATATGCGGCTTCTTCCAGCTCCTGGCGTGAAAACAAGACCGCTTCATCACCTGGTAAAGCGTCATTAATCAAACTGTGAACCGTTTTATTATAGAAGACAGACCCTCTGTAAAACTTGCATCCAATGGAAAGAATTCATCACCGTAGTCGGTGAGAAATTGCTGGTGGACACATGCCT
This sequence comes from Mycena olivaceomarginata, assembly GCA_029378375.1. Lineage (NCBI taxonomy): Eukaryota > Fungi > Basidiomycota > Agaricomycetes > Agaricales > Mycenaceae > Mycena > Mycena olivaceomarginata. The sequence continues at coordinate 63,350 of JARKIC010001152.1, read as the reverse complement.
CGTCGGGCCGACTCAACGGACACTGGCAGACAGTTACAAGGGCGTCGCCAATGCTTGATCTTTGAAGGTGATACCACGACGACTACATTCCCAGGATTAAGCATTGAATGTCGTACGTGGGAGATAGACCGAACACTTCTTACCTTGGATATCTTCTTCTGTGGATCCCAACCATTGACGACAAAAAGGTCGGTGCCAATCTGATAGAAAGCCCCTCCTTCCTCTTGAATGCTATCACAATATTCTGAGTAGCCAAGACCGCTGGCGCGGGCGTCGCCAGCCAAAAGGTTTGTTTCCGCACTTTGTGGCGGCCTTTCCGGACTATTCCAAACAGGTTCACTCCCTACGTCCAGGCCTACGGATGCGTCGTCCCAGTCTGGGGCGGCTTCTTGCATGATATCATCCTCGATAGGCCGCCTGGCGCTCTGCTTCCTTGCTGGTCTTGCCTCGCCTTCCCGCCGCCGCTTCCGTGTTGGAGTTGTCACCTGTGAGGGCGTCTTGACCCCAAGCTGGATGCGGTGAAGTCCCGGCGAAGGTGGCGGGGTCTTCAACCTGATATATGGCACATCGGAATCCATCAGTACGTGACTATGAAGATCCTGCTGCAATGTCTTACCGCCCTTCTATACTGCAATCTACTGCAATATTCCACCGCCGACTCGATAAATGATCACGTTGTTCGGCCGTCGCTGACTTTCCTGATCGACCCAATGCCTCGAGACGACGTTGGAGGCGGTGCCGCCAATGCCCTATTCCGACATTCAGTTCTCAGTGCCCTCATACAAACGAAGGCCGAGAGTATCTCAAGCAACAGCGTAATCATCTTCGCCTGAGAGTATGTTGTTTTTCATTGGTCGAACCCCCACTGATGTAAAACCACTATAGACGCCAGACCAGTCAAATGCCTCTGTGCCGCCGTGGTATCGCCACTTGCTTTCACCCTCGAAGGCTTCAACGCCTGGCCCTGCCTACAATCCTCAGTGGGGTGCCTTCGGGTCCGTAAATGGGACACCCTGGCCCCAATCTCAGCCCGTAGTAAGCACCTATTGGTAGTTACATGGCCTGAGACTTACTCATGGATTCAGTACGACCCCAATCTACTTCGGTATGACCCCAATCTACTGCAGTATGGCCCCAATCTACCTCAGTTGCCCCCGGATTCGGTATCGCCCACGTCGTCTGACGGCAAGTGCTTCTCTGATGGACTCAGTATGCTCTCTTAGCATGTAATGCAGGTAATTTAAATGCTACTGCCTCCACTGCGGTACCGGTGGAAGTGTTGGCTGCCCAGTCCTTAACCCCAGCTGCCGACATGGGCCCCGGCGACAGTGAACACCGCAATCGGATACGGACGTCGAAGAGAAATCCCGTGCACGGCTCGGTAGATGGAGCTATGCGAGGGGGGCAGTCATTTGGTGTGTTGCGCCTACTCTCTCCCATTCCACCTGCACTGATATACTGTCCATTGTAGATATTGTTCGCACCAAAAAGCTGCGCGACCCTATTGATGACCAGTCCGATGCATCCGCACGCTTTTTGCGGTGTGTCGCTGACATCATCGAACGCGTACGCCTCTACGCCCCTTTCCATGCACGCCTCACTCACGCATCACGTAGTGTGAGCGTGTGTCCCACGAGACTGGATGCTGGCTGCATCTCAGCGCCCAGCACATGTTTGCTCGCGGAGCGTTTTTGCTTTACACGTCCCCACGATTCTTGAGAGAAGCCAAATCGGATGCAGAGCAGATTACGAACCATTTTAATCGAGCCTTCGCCAGCCTCATTGCCGCCCGGAATCAAGAAAGCAAGGAAATGCACAAGCGCCTTATGCTCGTACAGGAGGAAAAACAGGCGGCCGACAATGCCCTTGCGGTGGCAAAGGAAGCAGTGCGTGATGCGGCCCGGGACGCCGAGGGCGTGCGGCGGGAGCGGGACCTCCAGGCTGAAGAGATTGAGGCCCAACATTTGGAGCTCCAGGCGTTGAAGGCTAAGCTTCGATTGGCTGAGAGAAAAAACACGCAGGAGTAGTTGATTTTGTTGGCGCATAACAGAAGTCTAAATCCTATGTCGTTAAGACCAGCAGGCGTGATGCAACAAAGTGTGACTAACTCGAGCAACTGGATCACCTACAAGCACCCACAACGGACGCATCTACCGCCTTTCTGTGAGTTCCTCTTCTTTTTTCTCTTCGTGTAGCCTCTTCACCCCCTCAATGCCTTTATCGCCCGCCGGCGTCCCACGAATCGGCACTCGGATCTGGGACGCCATGCCGGCGGCGCATAAACACGTCAAGACGGCTTTTTATACGCCCTCTCAGCGTATTTGTTTCGTCAGTGTCCCATGAATTGATACCTGGATCTGGGGCGCTAGGCCGGTGACAGATAGATGCGTCGAGGCGACTTTATACGCGCTTTCTTTCATGCCACCGGCTCTTTTGCTAATTATTTGGTAGATATGGCCATGCTTTGAATGCCGCTGGTGCGTCACCCCTTGTCGCGCAAAAGCGCGAACACTCTCCGAGCTTTGAGCAAGTTGTCACCGCCAGCAACCCTCCGTACCACAGGCCCCATCGACGTCGCCAAGCAAAGCTAGCAGCTGTGGCAAAGCCAGGCAAGGCATCCACCAGGGCCTCAAACGCACGCTGTACTGCCACTGCTTGACCCGCTATGAACACGTTTAACGCGCTCAATTCGCCGTGCACGCACATGAATATGGTAGGCCGTGATGTTGAAGCTAGCACGCAGCAAGCCCGACCTTGGGATTTGCGTGTTGGCTCCAATGTCACGGTCTAGCAGTTTCAGTCGCGCGTTTTGACGCGAATCCTATTCGCACCAAGCCATATGACTTGGTGCGAATAGGATTCGCTTGCGGGTCGACCAGACCGTGCTGCTTAAGCAGCTCTTCGAGCTTGTGCGTGAATCCAAGCCCTCCATCATCTTCATCAACGAAATCGACTCTCTTGCCGGCTCGCGGAACGAAGGCGAGTCCGAGGGCTCGCGGCGCATCAAGACCGAGTTTCTCGTGCAGATGAACGGCGTCAGGCACGACGACACAGGTGTGCTCATCCTCGACGCGACGAACATCCCGTGGCAGCTCGACAATGCCATCAAGCGGCGCTTTGAGAAGCGCATATGCATCTTGCTCACATCGAGTCGGACGAGCTGCTTGAGCCGCCGTCGCGCCTCGCCGACTTTTTGAAGAGTTTGGCGAGTACACGGCCGACGGTGACCGAGTTGGACATAAAACGACACGACAAGTGGACGAGGGAGAGTGGTGCGTTTCGTTCTTCCTTTTCCCTTTCGCATTTCACTCACGGTTTTCTGGGCACCACGCCCACTACTACCGCTGAAACGCCGTAACAAGAGCAGCGCGGCATCTAGTGCTATTTTGCGATTTCCTAGGACCAGTATTTATACAACGGGAAAGCGCTAGCACTTCTGAAGTGTTATTACTAGCACTCAGGACTCTGGCTAGGTGATATAAAGGAGAACTGGAGTGAGCCCAAGCTGCCGGTTGTAGCCTCAGATACGACTAGTGTGACGCGCTAGCACGGTCTGAAGGCACAAACCACGGGGAAATAACCATAAGCCTACACAGTCAAGGTGCTAGCACCTAGAGAGCGAGACACAGAAGAGTGGTATTGCGAGCACGCTAGCTGGGGTGCGAGCGACGAGTCTGGGATCTGAAGGGTAGTAAACTATGCGCTAGCAGCCTTCTAGCAAGGGCGCTAGTGTGCGGAACCCCTCTAGTGATCGACCCGAGGCCCGAAACACAGATGCGAGCACGTGATGGTCGCGACGCGGTCGCGAGTCACAAACAGAGACAAAGTAGATAGTAGAGGAATAGCTAGCAGGCTATTGGTGCGGATGCGCGGGTCACCACATATGCAGTAACGGATAAACGGACTGCTAGCCGGTGCTCTGACTCGTGCTAGATGACTCCAGGCGGCGGATTCAACTCCGCTTCGTCAGGATAGCGATTCCAGCAGCTGATGGCAAGCTGAGGGATCACTCACGATACCCTTAAATGGACGCTAGCGGATCAGTGTGGCTGTTCTGCTTGGCATAGACCCATCATAAAACCAAACGGCAGTCGTTTCATTGGCTGTCGTATCTATCACATCATTTTCACTCATTTATATTATTCATTCTGTTTATCACATGTACCATGGACCTCAGTAGTATAAAGGGAGCACAGAGCAGGCTAGAACCTCAGATTATTACACCCCGACTTTGTACGAAGTTGGTGCAGGTGGTCTCAGGTTGCTAGTGGAGATTGTACACACACTTCACAAGTAGTAGCTTTATTGGAATCAATACTGTTGACTCTGGACACGTCGAGATCTTAAGTTGAGGTTCTAAGTTGTTGGCTCGCGGAGTCTTCACGTATAAAACCAAGGGTGTTCTCTTCGAGAACCAGCTAGCAGTTGCGCTAGCAGCTTTGCCTTCACCCCGATATATTCGTAGTGTGTTGGATCGCCTGCTAGGTGATTGTGTGTTGACTCGAGCCCACTAAGAAGAAGACGGACTAGGTGCCCCCACCTCTAGACCGACTGTAACTTGTCAGTTACTTCGCCTTCACCCCGATATTGACGGAAGCGCTGTCGTAGTGTGTTGGGTCGCTAGCTGGACGCTTATAGTGTCTATTGCCAATACAAAGTGGAAACGTTCCTGTTCTTGGTTAAGGAATAGGTCAGCGGCTTAAGGACTGCCTTGTCGCTTGAGGATTGAAGTCCCTTTGTTGTTAGCCTCAATAGTCTTTGGGTATCCCATTGCGAGGATTTTCACAAACCTACATACTCTGCCCTGGTGCCCTCGATCTAGCGATCCAGCCACCTTGTATCCAACCCATATAACCCTGCCCATCCCAGGTGCTAGCGGTATTGTTGTTGGCAGCTGCGTAGTGCTAGCGTGTTGTTGAACAGCTTTGTTGAAGTCTAGCAGTCGAATTGTGTTTGTTCCAAACCCGTTGGTCGCATACTACGGCCCGGACCCGAACTCACAAAGAGAAGCACTTACATCTTTGGAGGAATAGATTGTTGTAGTGGTGGTTTTGTGGTTGTTTTGTGCAAGCACGAATCTAAGCTATTTCTAGTCGTATATCAAGTGCACCGTTTCATCTGGAGCCCACCGCGAGGGTCCAGTTTGGATTTCAAACACTAGTTTGGAATTGCTAGATCGCAGAAAGTTGCTTGAATAAAGCGCTTTGGACTAGGTAGCAGTCGAGCACGTTCTCCTGCAACCTTAAAGTTTCTACGGACGTAAAAACCCACTAGACTCTTTTAAAAACTGAACGGTAAGTAAAAACACCGGTCAAAGAAGTCTTCTAGAGCAGTACCATCTCTGGAAGCACGACCCAACCGTAACAACGGCAGAAAGAACTGCTAGAGGGCTTATACCCGAACCAGTTGATTGGCCCACGTCACAACCGAGTCGTACTGGTACCACCAGAAACTCTAGTAAAAGCGTACAGCCGGCGCTAGCAGTATCTGTCCCCGGAGCTCAGTCAATAAACGAGCACCAACCCCAAGGAAGTGGAGAAGCGTTGCCTTTCACGAGCGCGTTATCCTCGCCCTTAACATCTCCAGAAGGAAACCTGGAACAGACAGGCGCCAGCGCTTCGAACTCGCTAGCCAGTCAGAACCTAAACCCTGTGCCCGTAACAACGGTACAGACACACGTTGAAACAGCTACCACTGTTTTACAAAACCCCGCACCTACCAGTGCAAATAACTCAGTTAACACTTCGCAAAGTAATCCAACCAGAATGGACCGTTCTAAGCTGCCGCCGACTTGGGGGAAGAATGCCCTTAAGTTCGAGGGGGAAGCAGATGCTCTACCAGGGTATCTAGACGCCGTTGAGGATGTGATCACGAAAACGGGTGCGAGCACTGAGGAAGAGAAGATCGAGATAGCGATACACTTCTGTGATCACAAGATCAAGCGAGAGTGGAAAGCTCTGCTAGCAGAAGAGCCGACCAGCTCGTGGCACGAGTTCAGAGCTAGGATCCGAGAGAGTTACCCAGAGTTCAAGGAGTTGGAACGGGGCTCGATCGCGGCCCTAGAAAAGTTTGTGAAGAAAACACATCGCAAGCCGATACGGATAAATGATATCACTGGCCTGCAAGGCTATATACGTCAATACCAGGGCTATGGTGGGCCAACTGCTTAAGCCGACGATGAGAATTTCCAACCGCGACGCTACCAAGAATTTCTTGATAGGGTTGCATCCCGATTTTTCGCTAGCACTGCGTCAGCAACTGCGAGCGACAGCTAGGGAAGGGAATGACCTCGTATAAAAAGGCGAAGCTTGAATGGGAGGCCGAACCACAGAACAAAGGGAAACCTTTCGTTCCGCGCGATGTGGATAATGACGACAAATATGTCTGGACGGATGTGATCGAAATTGCGACCGTCTTGTGCGAGGAAGAGTCTGGATCATATTATGAGCTAGAACCTTACCCCGAGGACAAGAAGAGAGCCGCTGTTATGATGCAAGGATCAGAGGGGGAACCCAAGGATCTGTTAAAGCAGCTAGCAGATAAAGTAGGCAAACTAGAGTCGAGCCGTGCGAAGGATGACACAAATCTGAAAGAGGCTCTTACAAAAGACATTATGAGCAGTCTAGAAGAGGTGTTAACGGGACACATGGATAAATTTACGGCGGACCAACATAGGGAGATGCAGAAGTTGCAGATGGCAGTCGAGAGCCGCTCGACGCCTCCTAGCAACCCTCCTCCCAACCACACGTATCCCAATCCTGTGCCCAACTTTGCGAGAAATCGAGCGGCGCCCGCTAGAAGCGATAATTGCTTCTATTGTTATAGGGGAGGTCATTTCATTGACCAGTGTGACGACCGAAAGGCGGACCTGGAAAAAGGAATAATCCACTTAACAAACGGGAGACTCACGTTCTTCGATGGAAAGATAGTACCTCGCGAGCCAGCGCATAAATCTCCTCGGGAGAAAGCGCATGACCATTATAACCGTCGGGCTATTAGCCAAAATTACGACAAGATAATGGACACTTACTTTGGCACGGAAGAGGATATCGATTCAGGAGGCGCTAGCACTCAGTTGAACCATGACGATGTACGAAGCATGATGGCTACCATCAACCGCCTAGAACAAAGTTTCGTTCAAACGAGAGCTGGGGGACCTGCGGAGAGCTCGTCGGGTTTTCGCTGAATCCAAGGAAGGAGGCCAATCTACCGAAAAAGCCTCCTGAGGAAGCACAGCGTGTAAGTCCTAGCAAACGGCAGGTCTGAGGTGGTCATAGAGCAGTGTAGTGAAGAAGCCGAACGGGAAGAAAACCGTGAGGATAGCAGAACCAGAAGTAGAGACAGTGAAGTCTATAAAACCTAGGTCTAGACCTAGAGCAACGGTGGAGGAAGTCGAGGATTCTGACGATGAGAAGGTGCTAGCACCCCGCCAGGAAGAGCTTGGAAACGAGCTGCCTTTCAGGAACGTAGGCGAGCTAGTAGACCCTCCCATGGCAGAAGTTCTGCCTCGGCGCCGGGCTGATGATCCGCTAGCAGATAGCAGGACGGTGGGGAAACGGAAAACCCGAACTCCTAGGAATACGGAGGTGGAAGACCAGGCTACTGCAGGTCTTCTGGGGTCGATTCGAGATATCACCGTACCAGTAAAGCTAGGGGATTTATTAGACAGCAATCCGAAGATACGGCGAGCGCTAGTGACAGACCCACTCAAGACCAGACGTCAGAATTTTGTTCGGAACACAGAAGGCGACGTACTGGCGACAAAAGTTCAAACTTTTATGACTAGTCGGGTGTACGAGGAGAGTGATGAATCTTCTGAGGAAACCGATAGTGAAGAAGGTTATGAACAGAATGTGCGGATGGAAGAAACAACGATCCAACGGATAGGAGAGGATGGCGAAGTGCTAGGGGTGCTAATGCTAGACACTTACCCTGAAATTGTGACATCAACCGATCACAAATTGGAAGAAGGGAGCTTCATAATGCCGGACCCTGTGGCCCAGTATTTTGACTCGCTGAAACCAGAGGAAAAGGCTAACGAAATCCGGATGCCAGTGGCTAGCATGTCAGGATCCCTGCGCTGTCTGTACCCGAGAGTGGGAGGGAAACATATAGAAGCCTTGCTAGACTCGGGGTCGCAGACGTTGTCCATAGGTCGGAAAGCGGCAGAAAAGCGCGGGATTGAATGGGATACCAACCGGACCATCACGATGCTAGCAGCCAACAATACGACTCACTCCACGTTGGGGCTAGCGAAGAATGTCCTTATGGGCTTCTCTAAGGGGTTTCGAGTATATGCTCAACTGCATGTGGTCGAGGCTGCCCCTTATGAACTTCTGCTAGGAAGGCTGTTCAATATGATAATGGAGGCGCTAGTCAAGAGCAAAAAGAACGGAGATGTCGATATTACATTGACTGACCCTTATTCTGGGAGGCAATTGACTCTGCCCACCTATCCGAGAGGACATATCTTGGACACCGAGTTGTTAGATGGGAATGTACCAGCAGCGAGCACGACGTCAACGGTCCCGCAGGATTTTTAGAACTCTTCGATGAACTCAAGGAGGAGGGAGAAGTAATGACTGCGTGGAATTATGACGAAGCTGGAAATTTAGTGTGCGTTGGATATGGGTCGCCTAAAGATGGGCTAGAGGCTGTACCTGAAGATCGCAGAATGGCATATTTATGCGCATCTGAAGAAGCCATGAAGGAGGATGCTAAAGCCAAGGTCCTGTTAAGTCAGTATCTGGGTGAGACCGAGGTAGAAGAAGGCAGTAAGATATGTCTATTCAGCCAGGCCTGAGCAACCAACGAAACCTAGAAAATCGAACCGTGAGAAAAGACCGATCCAATCTGGGAAAATGACCAGAAAAGTGAGCATCATGCATCAACGAGTCGAGAAGAAGGGTTGGCTTCACGAGAAAAGGAGAAAGCCCGCTGCTAGCACCCCGAAAATACCAGAAGTACCAACACAGACGTTGATGCAGGAACGCGCGAGCGAGGAACCAGCAACCGTCTTACTGGGGAAAAAGTATAAACCGGTAGCAGAAAAGATAACGCCTATACTAGGGGAATTGCCAGCCAAATTCCGTATTGAGAGAAAGATTGTGGGGGATCCTCTTAAAGACATGCCTGTCTTGGAGACACACCCGCCTGATTTTGTCCCAACGGGTCGTTACACTGAAGAGAGAATGCAAGTGATCAATGCTAGCCATGACACCGGGTTCCTAGAGCCTGAAGAACTGAAGCTAGCACATCACTTTGTAGTAGTTCACAACAAAGATTTCGCGTGGGAAGAAGATGAGAGGGGACGGTTCAAACATGAACAGTTCCCACCTGTGGAAATGCCTGTGGTAAAGCACACGCCTTGGGTCTGCAAGCAGATTCCAATTCCACCAGGTCACTTTGAGGAGTTCTGTAAAAATATCAAGCAGAAAATTGATGCTGGTGTTTATGAACCTTCAAACTCATCATACCGCTCGCCGATTTTTGCGGTGATAAAGAAGGACAGAAAGTCCCTGAGAATTGTACATTCTTTGGAGAGGTTGAACGAAGTAACCATTCAACACTCTGGGGTGACCCCCGGGACGGAACAGCTAGCGGAACATTTCGCAGGACGAGCCTGCGGGGCTGCGCTAGACATGTTCGTAGGGTACGATAATAGGGATCTAGCAGAAGGATCTAGGGATTATACCACATTCCAGACGCCTTTTGGCGCGATGAGACTTGTGAAATTACCTATGGGATGGACTAACTCCGTTCCCATCTTCCATGACGATGTAACTTACGTCCTCAGGGAGGAGATTCCTCATGTTACCATTCCCTACATCGATGATGTACCTGTGCGCGGGCCTGCTACCCGTTATGAGACGACAGACGGAGATTATGAGCGTCTAGCAGAGAATCCTGGCATTCGACGCTTCGTTTGGGAACACTTCCAGAATTTAAATCGGGTTGTGACCAGAATGGCGCATGCAGGGGGCACGTTCTCGGGCAAGAAGCTGATATTGTGTGCCGACGAATTCACAGTAGTTGGACACATCTGCTCGTATAAGGGAAGGATCGCGGATCCTAAACGAATTGAAGTAATCAATAATTGGGGTCCATGCGCGAACTTCTCGCAGGTAAAAGCTTACCTCGGGACAGTTGGCGTGTTGAGAAATTTCATTGAAAAGTACGGCGACATCATCGCACCTATAAATGATCTCACTAAGAAGGATATACACTTCGAGTGGACACCGGCTTGCGATGAAGCTCAGAGACTAGTGCGAGAAGCGTTGAAAGATTGTCCTGCGTTGAAACCGCTCAACTACGAGTGGGACTCGGACATAGTACTTCAAGTGGACACGTCCTGGAGAGCTATTGGAATTATTATATACCAACTAGACCCAGACGATCCAAAGAAGAAATACTACGCTAGATTCGCTTCTATAACGCTAGGGACCACGGAAGCCAACTACTCTCAACCAAAGCGCGAGCTTTATGGTTTGATGAGGGCGCTAGAGGCCATGTATTATTGGATATTTGGCGCGCGAAAGTTGGTGGTAGAGTCAGACGCTCTGTATATTAAAGGAATGCTAGCGAACCCTGGAATGGGTCCAAATGCTACGATTAACAGATGGATCGAGAAGATCCTGATGTTCCACTTTAAATTGAAACATGTGCCCGGCGAGCGGTTCGCACCTGATGGGTTGTCTAGGAGAGATCCTCACCCAGGGGACGAAGTCTTCGCGAACTCGGAAGAAGGATATGATCAGCACCTTCCTCCAGAAGACCATGAGGACGTAGACCTGACGGGCCCGCAACCTTTGGAATTCGAAGAGTTCAAGCACTTGATTGATACGAGAGGCGGGTATTTGCAGATACTAGGGGATGAAGCTGCTAGCGTGGCGGATTTTGATAAAGAAACCGCATTACAGAGGACCTTAGAGGAAGCTATACACTTCAGACGCACTAGGGCGTATAGAGAGGAAGGGCTAGCAATTCCACAATACGTGCAGATGCAGGCTCCCTTGATTCCGGGTCTTGAGAATCAATGGTCAGAAGATAAGAAAGAACCGTACGAAGAAGAGCATCGTACTGAGGGCATGTTAAAGCAGGACCGTAAATTGCCATTAGTAAAACAATGGCTAGCGGACCCTTTGAAAAGGCCAGACGGAATGAATGACGATCAGGAATATCGAGCCTTTATGAGATACAGTTCTCACTTCTTTTTGAAGGGGGGGAGGATGTATAGAAAAAGTATTGGCACCGCACATCAGCTAGTAGTTGACAAAGACCACCGCATGTACATGATGAGGGCTGCACACGACAGTCTAGGACATCGCGGCGCGTTTGCAACGAGGGAACTGATAGCGTTGAGATTCTGGTGGCCCGGATTTGAAGCAGATGTGGATTGGTATGTGCGCACTTGTCACTTGTGCCAGACTCGCCAACACACTATGTTGAAAATTCCGCCGGTAGTCACGCATACTCCTAGCCTGTTTCAAGTCGTGCATGTGGATGTAATGAACATGGGTGTCACCTCCAATAAATGCAATCTAGTGGTAGACGCTAGAGATTCATTATCAACTTGGGTGGAAGGCAGACCCTTGACCAGAGACACCGTGCAAGCACTGGGTTTATTTCTGCTAGAAGACGTGATATGCCGCTGGGGTTGTCCTAAACGCTTTGTGACGGATAATGCACCTCAGTTTAAGGCAGCGGTAGCATGGCTAGAAGAGAAATACGGCATACCTCATATACAAGTATCCCCGTACAACTCGCAAGGCAACGGAAAAGTCGAGAATGGTCATTTCCCAATGAGGCAATCGTTGTTCAAAGCGACAGGTGGAAACCCATCTAAATGGTTTTACTTCTTCCATCTGGTACTTTGGGCAGACCGCATTACCGTTAGGAAAGGGCTAGGCTGCTCGCCGTTTTTTATGGTCACAGGCGCGCATCCAATATTGCCGCTAGACATAGAGGAAGCGACTTGGCTAGTAGACTTGCCAGGGAGAGTGTTGACGGATGCAGAGGTTATAGGTTTTAGAGCGCAAGCGCTAGCGAAACATGTCAGCCATGTGGAAGCTATGCGAGCGCGAGTAGACCATGCCAAGCGAGTATCTGTGAGAAAGTACGAAAAGTACCATGAACATATGATAAAGGACTACGACTTCAAACCAGGAAGGCTAGTGCTAGTCAGGTTCACACAGTTCGAGAAGACAGTGAGCGGAAAGATGAAACCAAGATATCTAGGACCTATGGTAGTCATTCGACGAACCAAAGGGGGGAGCCTATCTGGTAGCAGAAATGAACGGCGCGATGTTCCAAGAAAGAATAGCAGCGTTCAGGGTTATTCCCTATGAGGCTAGACATAGCATTCAGATTCCTGCGAAGATCCAGAGGTTCATAGACATCTCAGAGGAAACGCTAGCGAAACTTGTGAACGATGACCAAAACCCGTCGAAGTTAAAGAAATCTAAAGTGAGTTTGAGGATGTCTTTGCCAAAGAGTCCTTTGACAACCTGCCAGAGCACCGCTCCTGGGACCATGCTATTGAGCTGGTTCCCAGTGCAATGCCAACTAACTGCAAGGTCTACCCTATCTCTCCTCTCGAACAGAAGGAACTTGATGCCTTCATTGAGGAAGGGTTGTCCACTGGCAGGATTCGTCCATCTAAATCCCCTATGGCCTCTCCAGTCTTCTTTGTAAAGAAAAAGGATGGTGGCCTGCGGTTTGTCCAGGACTACCGAGCTCTCAATGCTATGACTGTGAAAAATCGCTACCCCTTGCCATTGATCAATGACCTTATCAACCGGCTAAAGGGAGCACGGTATTTCACAAAGCTTGATGTCCGCTGGGGATTTAATAATGTCCGCATCAAAGAAGGTGATGAATGGAAGGCTGCATTCCGTACAAACCGTGGTCTCTATGAGCCTCTTGTGATGTACTTCGGCTTGACAAACTCTCCCGCTACTTTCCAAACGATGATGAATGATATCCTGCAGGATCTCATACTGTCAGGAGATGTCATGGTCTATCTTGATGATATTCTTATTGCTCACAGTGACCTTCATCATCATCGAGAGGTAGTACGCGAGGTCCTTCGACGACTTCGTAAGCACAAGCTTTACCTGCGTGCTTCGAAATGTGAGTTTGAGAAGACTTCCATTGAGTATCTTGGGGTCATCATCTCTCATGATCGCGTCGAGATGGATCCAGTGAAGGTAGCTGGTGTAGCTGAATGGCCAGTTCCTCGGAACAAAAGGACCTTCAACAGTTCCTAGGCTTCACCAACTTTTACCGTCGATTCATCCAGGACTTCTCCCATCTTGCCCGTCCTCTCTTTGACCTGACAAAGAAGGATGTTCCTTGGGCATGGGGAGATTCAGAGAGTTCTGCGTTCACTGACTTGAAGGCAGCTGTCACCTCGTCACCTGTGCTCATACTTCCAGATGAGTCTCAGGCATATCGGGTTGAGGCAGATAGCTCAGACTTTGCGACCGGTGCCGTACTGTCTCAGCAATCCCTTGAGGATGGCAAGTGGCACCCAGTAGCCTTCTACTCAAAGAGTCTGAATGAAGTCCAACGGAACTATGAGATTCACGACAAGGAGATGCTGGCTATCATCCGCTCTCTAGAGGAGTGGCGTCACTTCCTTGAAGGAGCACAGCACCCTGTTGAGATCTGGACTGACCATAAAAACCTAGAGTATTTCAGGCAGGCCCAGAAACTCAACCGCCGTCAGGCACGGTGGTCATTGTATCTGTCTCGTTTTGACTTCAGCCTTCATCATCGTCCAGGTCGTCTTATGGGAAGGCCTGATGCACTCTCGCGCAGACCAGACCATGGGACGTCTCCAGACAACGAGGATGTGACCCTCCTCAAACCCGACCTCTTCCGCATACGTGCCCTTGCTGCAATACTGGTTGCAGGTGGAGAGGTCCCCATCCTCCGGGATATTCGCCAGTCTCTGCGTGATGCACCAGAGTTGGAGGAGCCCATAGCAAAGGCAGCTCAGGAGCTCATGAAGACCAAGGGTCCAAGGTCTTCAAGGACTTCAGAGTGGGCCTTAGAGGATGGCCTTCTCCATTTCCGTGGGAAGGTAGTGGTTCCCAAGGATAAAGACCTTAGGAGAAGGATCGTGGAGCAGCACCACGATACTCGGGTCGCTGGGCATGCTGGCCGCTGGAAGACACTGGAACTTGTTTCTCGCAACTACTGGTGGCCACAGATGTCTCGGTTTATAGGTCAATACGTAGCCACATGTGACCTGTGTGCTCGGACCAAAATTCTGAGACAGCATGCCCTCGGGGAGCTTAATCCCACAGAGATCCCTGGTGAGCGGTGGGAGAACGTCAGTGTTGACTTCATTGTTGAATTGCCAGAGGCCCATGGTTATGACGCAGTTATGGTGGTGGCAGACATGCTTGGGAAGCGTGCTCACTTTATCGAATGCCACACCTCAATCACTGCCCCAGGAACTGCCAGGCTGTATTACAGACATGTCTGGAAGCACCATGGGATGCCACAGAAGTTCTTCTCAGACCGTGGGCCCCAATTTGTGGCAGACTTCACCAAGGAGCTCTGGCGTCTGGTAGGTGTTAAACCTGCCACCTCTACTGCATACCACCCACAGACTGATGGCCAAACTGAGCGAATTAACCAAGAGCTAGAGCAGTTCGTCCGTCTTTATACTAGCTACAACCAGGATGACTGGGATGAACTTCTGCCTGCTGCAGAGTTTGCATACGATAACCACATCCACTCCTCAACCCAACAAGTGCCATTCATGACTGATACAGGGCGTCTTCCTCGCATGGGCTTTGAACCCAACCGGAAGACTGCTAAACTTGAATCAGTTAATGAGTTCCATGACCGCATTTCTCATGGGATTGAAGAGGTAAAGTCTGCTCTAGTGAAGGCAAAGGACGAGTACAAGAAGTACTATGACCGAAGACGTACACCAGCTCCAGAGTTCAAAGTTGGTGACAAGGTCTGGCTTGATGCTTCAGATATTGCTACTACTCGTCCATCACAAAAGTTCGCTCATAAACGCCTTGGACCCTTCAAGGTGATTAAGGTCATTGGCAAAGGAGCCTACAAGCTCCAGCTCCCTACCTCTTTGAAGCGCCTCCATCCTGTGTTTCCTGTCGTCAAGCTTGCCTTAGCTAAGGAAGACCCGTTCACAGGTCGTCCAAAGCATACAAGCCCTCCACCAGTTCTGGTGGAAGCTGGTGTCCCTGAATGGGAAGTGGAGGCCATTCTAGATGCAAAACCAAGGTACAAGGGTGGTCACCTGTACTACCTGGTCAAGTACAAGGGGTATGATGACAGCCACAATGAATGGATGAAGCACACAGATGTCTTTGCTCCAGATGCTGTCAAGGAGTTCTATGCCAAATACCCTGGAAAACCTCGAGTTGTCAATGCTGCATTGTTTGATAGTCTCCCATTCAGAGACCTCACAGCAATGCGTCGAGGCGCCGCATCTAGAAGGGGGGGGTGGTGTAAGGGGAAACCCTGGCCCTGACTCTTTCAATCTTGCATGTGACCTTGCCCGTGAGTACTGTAGATATCTTCGTACCTATTCTTAGTGATACATCTGTCCATCTGTCATCTGTTGATCCTTCATCTGCCTATCATTCCAAGTAGTATAGCCTCCATCTGACATCTGTCCATCTGTCATCTGTATATCATTCCAAGTAGTACAGCCTCCTGTCCAGCTCTGACATTTATACCCCAGGCTGGTGTGGGTAGGTCCTTAGAGCTTTTTCTCTTTGGATCCTCCCTCACCAGGTGTGTAGTACTTATCTTGTACACTAGTGACTAATTTAACTTTGGATCCTCCCTCACCAGAAACTCTTGAGTTAGTGCTCGGGTCTTGAGGTTGCCCTTACAAAGCTCGCGTAGAAGTGGGTGGGCGGTGCTGTGAAGGACGGGGTAGAGGACGGGTAATCCATCTATTCACAGGCGAGTCATTTGCACTTTTTTTTCCCCCTTACGTCTTCGCTCCCCCCATCCTGCCACAAAGTACTGATTGATAGACCCAGGCAGTGGCAACGTTTCGAGCTCCTTGTGCACTTGAGCTCAATAGACAACAGGCGGGGCTTCACCAAGTAAGTCTCGCGTCGTGTTTTCAATACCGTTCTGACACAGGCCCTTTCATGCTTTGTGGCGTACTTACCATCAGTAATTACAGGAGCCTTTCCTCATGCGTACGAAGTCGTGCAAACACACGAAGACTACACGATAGTGAGTGCAGCTGTCCTCAGTTTATACCACTGTGAACCTTCCTAGCAGGTGGCCACCGGCTCTCTTCTTCCAAGCGGATACCTGTGATGCACCGCTGCTCAACGAAGAGTTCTAGGTACGAAAACCTTCTGGGTGTACACGGCGCATACTGATGGTTTCGATGGCAGGGATCCAGGATTGCGGCCCGATGGCAGGATACGGGGCAGATGGGGAGGTCAGGGTGGTACGGAATCTGGTAAGACCGGTCGTTTGTCCTGTTGTGCGGAGCACACACGGGCTGAATGCTGAATGCTGAAACGAGCGGAAATGTGTTCCTCGTTCGTGAGCTCATGTAGTAGTTACTATGCTAATATAAATTTGTTTTCAATTCTTTCGTTGTTACTGTCCCATTGACTCGGAGTGCCGCGGTGAGCAAAGCAATAATTTAGAACCTGGACTGTAGGCAGATGGCCGGCACCACATAGCTTTCCAGCAATTGGTGGTCGGCAACGCTGCCACAAATCGGTGATGGAAAGATGGTATTACCGCATTTGGGAATTAGCTGTGGTTTAGCCCCTATCCATGCTGTTTTGCCTTTATCCCCCGCCAAACAGAACTCTCCAGATATCCCACTGCTCGAAAAATGTTCGCAGAATGAGTTGTGAAGAATCCTGCATATAATAAAATGACTAAAGCACAATTTTCAGAAAACCTTACATCACAGAGCTTTGAGGCATTCTTGGTGTAAATTTGATTGTTACGGGCCAATGGAGAACACAAATAAAAATTCTGCTTTAATAGTTTCGAATAGATATCCCAGGCCGTCACTTTTGTCCATGCAAACTTGTTCGTACGGGGGATGTAGCAGTCAGCAAGGTGTCTGACCACATTCCAAGCACGTGTCGGAGTTTGAATTTGGCGGTGCATTGCCGACCACCACCTCAATAGCCTAGTACCGGCTAGTATCCCATAGTTGCGGCACGGAACTGTCAAGCGTCCCACAGCAATGTCCTAGTGCTGCATATTAGGGATGTAGCTATGGCTACTAGAAACACTATGGATGCTATGCAGCGCTGTCAAACACTGTCAAGCGTCGGCCGGTTTTCCTGATGCCACATCCATGCAATTCTTTAGCCAGTCCTTCTGAAACGGTGGTTCGACCGTGGTTGAAACACACTTAGCACTCTCTTCACGATCCAGCACTAGACTGGAATCGGACATAGTTATGTCGCACAGGGTGATAAATTCGGCACATGGTTATTCGCAGACGGCGTACGGCCACTTGGATTCAATTTAAATGCTTCGTGTTCTGTTCAGACGTCGATCAAGACGTCGAGGGCGTACCGCCCCAGAATGGTATCAAATATGTTCCACTTCCGAGGTACATATTGATCCTGGGTGAGTTGCTAATTTTTCCGGCTGTTTTTGGGTGCAGTCTGAGATCTTATTTGTTCCAGTTGGTTGATCTTGACGCGTCAAGAAAATCACGTGGTTGTCTACGCTGACTCGAACACTCAACGCAATCGGACCCGGTTCTTATTTTCGTTTTTTCTATTCAGTCCTCCTGGTTCTAATTCGGCCCCAGAATGAACCCGCTCGAAGTCCCCGAGCTTCTTGAAGAGATTGCTGCTTCTGTCGAAAATCTCTCTTCGTTTGCGCAGGTGGAGCGATTCACCCATGCAGCGGTGACACCGTATCTCTTCCGCAACATCAATATGCGCCTCGATTGCATCGGCTCGCTCGCTGAAGCGCTACGCAACAACCCCGAGCGTGCCACATCCTGCAAGTCCCTGTCATTCTACGGTGGCTACGATGCGCGAGCTTTAGATGACAGCGCTGTCGAGAAGCTTCGTATGGACCTTACCGCTGTCTTCGGCATCATTTCCGCCCATGGTCAACTGGTCAGCTTGACCTGGATACCGCGGATCCTTGGCGTGGCATTATCTGAAGACGTTTGGGCAGCCATCTCCTCTGTATTCGCGCCGCTAGAGAGGCTCGAAATCTACATTTCTTCCACAGAACACGGCGTCTCTGTGAGTGCTGACTATTTAACTGGCACGAACTCACTCGCATTATCAGCGGTCTCTGACACGCACTCGTTTTGACCGATTGCGAGTATTTCGATTGACAATGCCAAACGCTCATGGATGGAATTGCGAACATCTTCAGTCGATGCTCGGGACCCTCCGTTACCTCGAAGAACTGGCTTTGGATTTTCCTGTCTGCTGTGGCCCCCGCGGGATCACACTTGACTTCACCCATCCCCACCTCAAGCGATTCTCATTCACCAGCTGCGCATTGCTAGGTGGGGATTCCGATTTCTTGGTGCGCCACCCGGCAATCGAAAGCCTCTTCCTCGAAACTGAGCAGCCGTTCAATACTGGCATCCACCCGGGAATGCTCAGGGCCCTAAACATCGACGAAGGGTCATGGTACCACTACCCAACACTACTAGATTCCCAAATTACTCATCTCCGTCTTCGCGAGATTGATGCATACACGGATTCGGAGCTGGTGGAGGCGGTACGCGCACTGGGGTGTACCCTTCGCTGTCTTGAGCTAGACGACTGGAGCGACGCAGGAACCCCACTTCCTCCACATCTCATCCCTCTCGTCCAGAGCGCGCCGGCTCTCGACGAACTGGGAATCATCCGTTATGACTCATCGACCCCCTCGCTGGACTGGCCTTCCACACTCCTCGTAAGGCTGTTCTGAATCATTATGTCTTGGTGCGCTGATCGTATCTGCCACAGTGTGACCTCCTGGCCGCCATCGGCCCCGCTGCACCACTGCGCGCGCTCCGCTTCCGCTGTGGTATGGCTCTGCCGCAAGAGCGGCTCCGTGACCTCGGACCTATTCCACCGCGATTAAAGTACATTGGCTGGGATGTCGGGCGTAGGGACATCCTGTCTGAATCCGTCGTGCACGTGTTGGAGGAACGGAACGACAAGAAGGTTGTAGTAGAGACCTTGGCTCGCCCGAAAACCAACGATTGGTGGGCGCAGGGAGTTCTCCATTTCATGGGAGAGTCCTGGACTTCGTGATGCCACGGTATTGCTTCATGAACTGTGAGAATGGACTTGCGTGCCACGTCGGACTTCGAGAAGGAGACTAAGGTCGGCGCGGGAGTTGCGGGGTGCGGATGATTCTCCAAATGCTCCACACGTACTCGGGTGGAATATCGCATGTATTCACATCTATTTCATTTGCTCATCCCGGTTGTGGCTAGGACTCTGTCGCGCAATTGTGATTCTCGTTTCGTCGTGATCAGAGAGTACACTGCACATTCGCCTGCTAATTGCGTCCTAGACCCTTCAAGACAAGCACGGCTCTTCGCTTTTTATCCCAGAAACACTCCTCTAGCGGCTGTGCAAGCTGTTTGTCGCTCATCTTGTATACAAGACGTTGGAACATTGCCAAGGCCCCAGGGGCATCTGGGCGCTGTCTGGGGTCATCGCGGCGAAGTTTCCGTACAAAGGGTATAATGAAGTCAAGGCCTGTGTAATTCTGTGCGCCGTGATCAGTCGAAGTCAAATTGAGCATATGGAAGGATTGAATTTCACCGAAAGGAAGCTCCAGCGCAGCATTTCACCCACGAGACGCACATCGACCATGAACGGGTCGTATGGAACTGTGGCGGAGAGTTCTGGAATGTGCTTGCGCAGACGGCCGACGTTTCCCGTGGCGAGCCCGCGCGTTTGGAAGCTGGAGAAGCGCACGGCTAGCCCGAAGTCGATAAAATAATATTGTACCGGGAGCCCAGCATCTGTACGGGACTTGATGATGTGGGGCTCGGAGTCGTCGCCTGCGTATTCGCGCAGATAATTGACCCCGTCGCTGGTCAATGGATTGAGGAAGTGAAAGCCGCCGGGGATCATTCGCGACGCGTCCATGACAATGTTCGCGATACTGATGTCGCTGGAGGCACCCTAAGCGCGTTGACCATGCAAGATGCAGTTTAATCCGTACCGGTGAGCGATGTTCTTGCTATGCATGAAGACGAGGCCCTGGAGGAACTCACTCAACCTTGGGATCGCGAGAACCAGGCTGAGATTAACAGTACCTCGAGCACTTGGATCACAAACTCTGTGAATTCGCGGACAGTAGCGAACCAGGGATGGGAACATTGTCGCATGCGGGGCATTACCAACAGCTCCCGCTCCGGATCATCGTACAAAGGGATCAGCTCGAGAACTGGGACGGTATATCTGCCGGCGCAGGGTTCGTTCGCAAGTCGGATCGCAATAGCCGCCTCCGTCGACTTTGTTCGGACGACCTTCAAAACTACCTGCGCGCCGTCCGAAATACGTGTGGCGTCGAGGACATCGAAGCCCTGAAATCTCGAATGAGCGGTAGTCCAAGTCGTATGAGGATACAGGACTAACCAGCGCTGGGATAGCATCTTCACACTCCCATGGATCCTTCCCCAAAGCAACTACGTCTGAGACCCAACCACATCGATACCGCCGCCGCAACATGTAACCCCGGCGCTCGAGGAAAGGCTGATAGTGCGCCCACTTTCGTTCGCGGTGGCCCAGCGTGTTGCATGGAGAGCCTCCGTGACCGAGTTCCAAGGCCATGGTAGTGACAAGACACGTTTTAACCCCTGTTGTCTCGATCACAAGTGGAGTCTTCAACGACAGGCGTAATGTTGACCAGGAAAGATGGTACTGACCTTCATGGCGGGCGGTTCAATTGGTCAAACTAAAAATCCGAGCTATGGAGCAGGACCAGGGAAATTTGGGCATGTTTTCCATTGGGTTGTGGGTCGAGTTCGCCGTCGTTCACGAGGGGTGGGGGATGGCTGAAGCTAACGGTTATAGGTCGACTAGCATCGACGAGTATTCCATTCACTCAGTCGGATCTCTCAGATCTGCGAGAGGAAATTATATGGAGTTGTTCGGCAGGGGACAAGCTACGGAGCGAGTTCTTCCAGAGGGATGGCTTCTACGGTGCTGCTGGCTCAGGAATCAATCCTAGGGCCAGTATAGATGGGTGTCATTGATACGGGTAGAGCTCGCGCAAATATTGTCGCTCTATTCCAGTTTCTCCAGCTCTTCCAATCGCAGGAGAACTACATCCTTGCTGGTCTCTTGAATTTCTCCGGCAAGGAATATTTCGTCTAGCACCGCGTACACCTTTTCGCCAGTGTTAGATTTTTGGCGTCATGGAAGGTGACCACTGACCTTGTAGAAATTAAACACCAAGTCCAACTCATTTACATTTTCAAAGAAGTTGTCTATGAACAGAATTCTTCAGTTTTTTTGACGCGGACCATGGACGACATTCACCTAGGACCTCGACGAAAAAATGTATGGCCTCAAGATATGCAAGCTCATTGTCGTTCGCATCGACGCAAACACAGAAGAAGAGGCCCGCGTACCGCCGATAGACAATCTTATAGTTGCGGAACTACCACGGCTGCATTCAGCGTCTTCGCACGGGTGACATTAGACTTGACACGAACCTCGATGAAGTTTGACTGATATTTGTGGTCCCTGGAGCTCACCACTCGATGAACTTCCCCGCGTAAACGGACCTAAATCCCAGCGCTCAGCTTGCGAAGGGCGTGGGATTTGCAAATGGCCCACCTTTTCGTCATCCTCGTACGGGACATACCACTTCGACAACCGGGTTTTACCTTGTCGATTCTGCAAAAGCGTGAAATCAGGATCGACTCCCGAGTAATGGCCCCGGTCTGACCTGCACAAGGATGAATCGAATCATCGAAGCCAGTGGCGCGCGGGAGAGAAGCGTGCACAGCCTCGGAGCGGCGGCATCCCGATCATTGAATCATTGATGAAACCATGTTCTACCACGTTCAACCGCACATTTCAAGGAATTTCTTAGCGCTCAGTGCCCTCTTGGCGCGGCGTTCCGGGTGTATGACACCGTCGTAATTCAAAACTGCCGAAGATGGCTGAAAGTGGAGGGTTTGTGCCAAAGCCGCACGGGATTGCCGAGCATATGGAGGAGTAGCGAACATTCTGGTGAGCCCTCAAAGTGCTGGGGAGGATTCTGACCTCCGCAAGTTGTTTCATTCGGCATTTGTTCGGTGAGTGTTGTGGTTGAGCTGGCAAATCAAACATCAAAGATCTAGAACTCAACATTCAAGATCTCGAGAGAATAGGGCTTGCTCGTCAGGAATTACGGGTTGATCCCTGGTCGCGCCCGTCCCTGCCTATTTCATCCTCATCCAGTGTTTTTTTTTGCATTAACTTGCCCACCCGAGCTTCTCAGGCTTTTGTCTCCGGCTTGTCTTTATTCTGGTCCAAGCCAGCCCTCTTTCCCCTGTTGTAACCACTGCACCCCTTCTCTTCCATCCACAATCAGAGGCAGAACACTGGCACCTCACAGCATAAAATAGGCCTTGACTGAAGTAGGCTGTCTCAAAGATTCTTCAGGTGTGGCAGAAAGATCCTAAGACATATAAATAGCCTCAAGTCAGACCTAGTTGAGATGAACTAAGGTCAGAGTCTATATGATGTCAAATCCAAATGCAAAGCGGAGAATGCCGGCCCACTTTCCTGACACAAGGCATTCAGATTTGGGCCACATGCCGCAGAGCAAGCTAAGGGTGTGCGGCATTGGGAAAAAGTGGGAGAAAGTGGGAGAAGGAGCAAAAACTGGTTCGACCCGGGTTCGAACCGGAGACCTCCTGTGCACAGAGATTAATATCAAACTTCATGTGAGACAGACGTGATAACCAACTACACCATCGAACCATATAAGAGGGTCGAGTCGTTTGTTACTGCTACCAGCAGACGCTCTGTTGGTCACAATTGTTTTCAATTTACAATTGCATCCAGTCTACTGAGGATCAATGGGGCTGTCCACAATGGGTCACAAGATACTGTACAATTTCATTCAATTCAGCACGGGTTGTGACCCATGACCCAAAATTAGTCTTGTGTTTACCGCGGGGGGTTGGATCGTAGTGCAGCTTTATTATGTAATCTTATATCAGCTTTCTCCGATTCTCTTCCCTCGACACCAAGGCATTCAAATTCGATGAAGTTTTGCAGCAGATAGCATTTATTACCATCTTCTTAGAAATTTTTAAAAAGGCATAGAACCTGTTCTGCTGAACACCCACTTCAATCATGTGACTACCAAGACAAAATTTCGGTGGAGCACAAACCAATGAAATCTTGAAAGACTAGGCAGCTTGTGCAAAAGCTGTATGTGGCTTTTTCATGCACAAACTCATGCTATGCAACTTTTTTCCTTCTTGTTCTCCAGGTCAAGGACTTGCTATTTGAGACCCATTATAGTTGTCAGAAGCCCCATGTCGGAAAAATCGCAAACACATTATATTGGATTGGATCCGCTCACCACTCGTTATAAGCCAGTAATACTTGACCCGGCTTATAGCACATAGTTCATGTTCATATATTCTGTCATAAGCCACAGTCTGGCTCGTAAGCACTTGCAAGGTGACAAGCCCCATATATGCTCACGATGGCTTATAACTCATTCACTGCGCAGCAAGAAAAATATTGAAGATGTTTAAGCCCTCATTCACTGAGCAAGTAAATTCAAGTTAGCACGATGTAAGTAAGGCAGTAACAGTGTTAAGTAAGTAAATTGACTTTTGCACATTATAATAAATCTGATCTTCATCACACGCATACATGTATGGAAAATTTTGAGAGGCCATCACCTGAGTTATGTACCTTGTCCCAGCCACCGGGTGGAGCTCCACACGGCTCCGCGGTTATTAATATCTGCAAAATCGGGGGTTGAATGGTGTTGAATCAATACATCGGTGATTCTTCTGGTGGGACAGTTGCAAATGATTAATAGTTGGTGTTCAGGCTACCACAGTGCATGATTGACCTGTTCAGGTGCCGAGCCTCATCAGTGATTGTGAGCACACATAATCCCTCACAAGTTGGTATGTGCCTTACGCCCCATATGATGGCTTGAGACAGCTTAGAACTTTTTCCGCCACAAGGTTATAATCCATGGTGATCCACTAAAAGCCGGTAATCATCCTCGAGCCGTTACAACCCAAACAGGATTTTTCCGACACAGATACAAAGCCGCATGGCAAGGAGTTTGTGCACCCATGCGGCTTTTGCACAAGCTGCCTACTATTTGAGGGAAAAATCAAGGTAGGTAAAAGCAGTATCAGAAAGTGGGTTGGATAGTTCTTGCTGCACAAAACGCACTGTTTACAGGAAACAAAAAGGTCGTGGAGGCCAGGAATTGAACCCATGCACATGTCAGATTACCTAATAAGGCTGCACTATGATCCGACCTCCGCGATAAGCAACAGACTCTATACAGCGAGGTACAAGCTTGGTCCGTATAGAGTGTCTGCCTATGAGAGACTAACCCAAAATACCGATTCGGCACTTCGGCAACCAACAATTTTTTAGTGTGACACCTCCAAAAATTTGGCATTCAAGATGAAAAATTTAGAAATTCTGCCTTTTTTGCACCTCCAAGGGAGATTTGGCTTAATGTCATGTATTTTACATTTGGCACTGGGTGCCGTGACCCGTGACTGAGACCAAATTCATCGCGGCACAGGGGGTGTGTGATGCATGACTGCTGAATTGAATGAAATTGTACAGTAATTATAAAACCTTTCTATACCATAGGACTGTATGTACCAGTAGACTCAACTGTCCTGTGGAATCAAGAGTCCGGTAAGCTGTTTTTTTTCTTTTGTTAAATTGGGAGGTGATGACATGTCTGCCCCATGGGTATCACACCACAAGAGACAGACATGATAACCATACCATTGGACCATGTAGAGTTAAAAATCCCCTCTAGGGCTGGCTGCTGTGCTGTATATGGTCATAGTCATAGATTTATAAACTGTGACCATCTAGATTCCCTTATTTACAGTACGGTCAAAAATCAGACTGTAACTGTCTATATCAACTGTATTGATTGCAACAGGCAGTCAAGTCCTGGTTTGGCTGAGCAAAACTATATGCAATTGACTTCTCTGCAAACAGTTCCTCAAAATCATTGCACCCTCAATTTCAGCGGATATTGATGTACCATATTTCACCGTCAAAATACAGCCAAGCATTGACCCTCCAGAATGGAACACAGCACTGACTGAATTAAATATTAATGTACTGTATTCTATGACCTACAGTTATGGTGGCCAGTCCTAATCCACTCACACCCACTACTGACAGAGAATGATTGTAGAGGTCAATCTTTTCTTTTGTGAGCTCCACAGAAAATGCTCTATGCATCTGTCCTTCACACCATTGAAGTGTACCTACTTAGTTGGCATACTGCTCAAAATTGAATTATCCAGGCTAGCAAACCATCAAAACAAGTTGGAAATGCAACATTTGAATTGGTACGAACATGGTGTGATAGCGGGTGCCATGCAAGCCCCAACAGCTTCCCACACCATACAGGCACTTTTGGTGTGTGGAGCCACCAAATGATGCAATAGCTTGCAGTCATCCAGTGACATGGAATAATCAGATAGCTGTGGCGCAATTCAAAATGGCTAGCTTTAGCCGATGGCTTCACTATGGGCCTGCACAAAATAAGGCTCAAACTCACCTGGACATGGCTCAGTAGTAGCAGGGTCGCACCTGTGTTCTGTAGCTTCCCTTTCCTATCCATCACACAGGGGTCTCCATTCGATTCGGGACAAAGGCATGTATGCCTTAGCTACTAGTTTTTTCAACATCCATTTTGTGGTGTCTTTACTCCAAGTTAATAATCATGATATATGCAACCACTTTCCTTAAGCAATTGTGAATGCAAATCCAGGCATGCATGCCCAGTAGGAATCACCTTTGACCACTCCCATATGCAACAAGAGTCAATTCAGTTTGGCTGCAGGAGGTGGGTGCCCAATGGCGTGAATGACGTGGTTTGTGGCTTGGGGGTGGGAGGTCCACACCTGTTTCCTGTGCAGAAATGTTTCTATGGCAAGTAGGTGCTCCCGTTCGATCTGGGAACAAGCCGTATTGACCCAAGTAGAGACACGCCAATTTCGCATCAGGGAAACCCCCCCAAGAAATTTTCGCACATTTTTGTCGAAAATAGTTCAAAATATCTTCAGTTTCTTGAATGTGAGAATTGTTCCAGAATATGTTACCCCGGGCGAAAATACCTCAAAATACTTCAACGGTTGCTCAATTTGTGGTAGGATTGTGGAGGCGGAGACTCAGAAGGGCGAAGCACATATGAAGAAGAGAATAAAATAATGTCATTCAAATCTGTATATGTCCAAAATAAACATGTATGCTACGTCTAGTTGTTACCCGATACCACCGACATCCAGTCTTTGCTATGGTATCTTGAGTCGTAGCGGCGAGCGTTCGAAGTCTGAAAAGTAAAAAAAAACTCTTGATAGCATAACTTGAGGAATTTCGAAGCCAGAGGAGGAACATGGGCTGAGGAATATTGAATTGAGGATAGGAGGAGACACAGTAACGGCAACGTTGTGCAGGTTAAGCTTCATGGTCAAGTTGAAACTTGATGACTTACGGCACCAGACTCGAGGGCGGCGGCCAGGTCAGATTGACACAGATCTTGAAGGTATGGGAAGTGGTTGAAGGCACGAGGATCGCGGGCACATGTGGCTGTCAGAGAACAATGCCCAGTTGGCATAGGAGACCAAGGTGGAGAGGGATGCAGTTGGGGGGAGTGGGACAGTGCTGAAAGCAAGGAAAAGCTTGGGACACATCACCGACGAGAGAAGTGTTGAGTGGGCTGTCGGCACATTGATACAGATCTTGAAGGCGTGAGATTTGCGGGCAATTATGGCCGTCGGAGAAAGTCAACACCCTCGACACCGAGTTGGTGTGGGGGACCAAGGTGGAGAAGGAAGGAGTTGGAGGGAGGGGGACAGTGCTGAGAGCGAGGAAAGGCTTTGGGTTTGATTCACAGGCCTGACTCCAGGAGACTTGATGTGGCCACACATTGGGCTAAAGGAGGACTGGTCCCGTAGACCGATGATTGCATGAGAATGGAGATTCGCATAGGGAGTTGGGATAGTCGGAGGATATGGAATGGCGGATGGCTGAGGGAGATGGTGGGGAAAAGAAAGAAAGAAATGTCCGTTCAATGTCTTCTGTCACAAGCGGCATGCCCCGTGGCTTATGAAATAATAAGCCACAGTGGCTTATTGATGGCTTACACGCTACTTACCGGCGGCTGTTAGCCGGATTTTCTGTTTGTGGGCTCTAGACCCCCGGCGGACTCCAATAAGCCGGCTGACAGCTGCCTAGCTGCCAGCCATAAGCCGTCAATAAGCCACTGTGGCTTATCAATTGATAAGCCACGGGGCATGCCGCTTGTGTGTGACAGCTGTCGTTCCACGTCAAAGATGTTTGATTGAGGGCTGTGTCTGATGGATTGATTGATGCGAGACTCGGAACGACTTGGAGTTTGTAGAACTTCGTATCCACTCAAATCTTCACTCCGGCGCATTGGTCTCAAATCAAGTACAATCACAATATCAAGTTACCAGGGGCAGGTAAAAATTGTTTGGGGCTCTTGGAGTAAAGTTTCCTGATGCAATGTCGAGTCCTGGAGGTGATTCTTTTGGTCGGTTTGGGCATCTTGTGTGTCTATGGTGCAGCGGAAGTTCCTTAAAGGGGCAAGTTTCTGCCTCATAGTTGCCACAAAGTTGCATAAAAGTAAGGAATTTCTTACCATGACATATAATTCTCAGTCATTCTGTGCAACTTTTCGTGGAAATTGTTCAAAATACCTGAAGTTTTCAAAAGTTTTTTGGCGAAAGATATTTTGAGCAAAAATATCGGAAAATTCCCAAGGAGGTTTTCCCTGATGCGTGCCCTGCTGTCTATGGACTCTGCCACAAATCCTGAACCCAAGATATATATATACGTAGTTTATCCTTTCGATAGCTTGGTTCGACCGAAGAATCCAATAACCCAA
Organism: Mycena olivaceomarginata; assembly: GCA_029378375.1. Classification (NCBI taxonomy): domain Eukaryota; kingdom Fungi; phylum Basidiomycota; class Agaricomycetes; order Agaricales; family Mycenaceae; genus Mycena; species Mycena olivaceomarginata. Next base: position 35,240 of record JARKIC010001152.1, on the reverse strand, counting down.
AATACCCACTCCTGGCATTAATTTCAACACAGGTTGAGCTGATGGGAAGAACTTGAAAATGGACTTGGGAAAGTCTGCACAAAATCTGGTTCAAAATGAGATGGATATGGCTTGGTAGCGGGAGGTCCGCACCTGTGTTCTATACAGCAATTCTTTGCAATCACGCAGGGTCTGTCTCCGTTCGATTCGGGACCAAGCCATGAACTTGAAGACCAGGGATGTTTTTTCCTCCATTAACCGGGCCGTGTTGAACTAGGGACGCGTCAATTTTGTTGTTTGAGGTCTGAGAATGGAACTCAGAGGTATGTACGTATACATACTAGTTATATGTCTGTCGTCTGACAACCCGACAACTGTAATATGTCCGCACATTGGAATCGTTTTCCCACGTTGAGCTGAGGGCCCAGACAAGAAAATGGATTATTAGCCGATGGCTTGCCTATTCTACGGAAAGTGCGCACAAAGTCAGGTTCAAAATGGCACGGATATGGCTTGGTAGCGGGAGGTCCGCACCTGTGTTCTATGTATCAATTCCTTACAGTCACGCAGGGTCTGTCTCCGTTCGATTCGGGACCAAGCCACTGAGTTTCCGAAACAGACTTTTTGCCCCTCGATTGACCGGGCCGTGTTGAACTAGGGACACGTCAATTTTTTGAGGTCTGCGAATGGAACTCAAAGGTATGTACGTATAGATACTTGTGGACAGTTATATGTCGGTCGTCTGACAACCCGCCAACTGCATAATTTCCGCACGTTGGATTTGTTTTCCCACGTTGGGCTGAGGGCCCGGGCAGGAAAATGGATTATTACCCGATGGCTTGCCTATTCTACGGAAAGTGCGCACAAAACGAGGTTCAAAATGGCACGGATATGGCTTGGTAGCGGGAGGTCCGCACCTGTGTTCTATGAACCAATTATGTGCAGTCACGCAGGGTCTGTCTCCGTTCGATTCGGGACCAAGCCACTGAGTTGTCGAAGATGTTTTTCCCCCTCCATTGACTGGGCCGTGTGAACTGGGGACGCGTCAATTTTTTGTTTGAGGTCTGCGAATCTGGAACTCAAAGGTATGTACGTATACATATCTGCGGAGTCCAGTCATATGTCGGTCGTCTGACGGTATAATTTCCGCACGTTGGATTTATTTCCCGAGTGGGGGCCGAGGGCAAGAAAATGTATTATTAGCCAATGGCTTGCCTATTCTACGGAAAGTGCGCACAAAACGAGGTTCAAAATGGCACGGATATGGCCTGGTAGCGGGAGGTCCGCACCTGTTCTCCATCCATATGGGATCCATAAAATAACAAATAGGCGCCCCCGTTCGATTCGGGACCAAGCCATAGTCGAGATGCGTTAAGCTTTTTGTCCTTCATCGCACGTTCCCTCAATTTATTGTCGATTTTTTACATCTTGTTTTGATAGAATCTTCACCCATACTTATGGTTGAACGACATTCAATTCAGTTCTATGTCAGTTGCAATCACTAAGGTGGGCCCACAAATGGCCTGAACAACCTCCGCTTCAAACTGGTATGAATATGGCCTGGTAGCCCTGCTCTCTGTACTCAGCGGTTTTGGGACTTGCAAGCAGGCTCCTGTTCGACTCGGGGCTAGGCGTTATGGCGCGTTCTGGTTTTTCTCGCGGGCATAAAGTTCTTTCATTTCTTTTATGCAATTTGCCTCTGCACCAATGTCGACTGAGCACATTTAGATGCATCGACTTGCCGGTGACCTAGTTAACGTTACTCAGGTGTCGGTTGGTTCAATTCTATTGGGTATTAATGGAACTCGTATCTCCAGCGCATGGCTCCAAAAGGCTTGATTATTTGGAGGTTCCGCTGAAGGAGAACAATGGCCTGGTAGCGGGTGGCCCGCACCCGTTCTCTGTGAGTAAAAAGTCCTGTTCCACAGTTGCACAGGCACTCCCGTTCGATTCGGGGCTAGGCCATAACATTCGCTTGCATGTCTTTTTTTCTCCATAGCAAGCTAAGGATTTTCATCGACTTATGCGCGTCAGTAAGCCCATGCGATGAACCAGAGCCTCCGAAATCACGGTTGAAACTACGCGTTGCTTGTGTGTATGTACGCGTCTGATGTCACGTGTCCTCCTCCAGAATTATTCCTGCTCCAAGCTCCCGCTCTCCTTGTCTTCTCTTATTGCACCCACACACTCAAAGTGAGCTCTGCACAAAGCACACTGACCCCCGACACCGTCCTCACCGCCGCCGTCGTCATCGGCGGCGCGCTACTCGACCCTCACGCCCGTCTTCCGGCTCCGTCCCCGAATCTAAAGCACCTACGGCGGGGGTGGGAAAATACTAAACCCAAGTCCGCGGCTGGTGCTGCTGGTGCTGCTCCGGAATCTCCCGCCCCAAGCCCAAAAAATTCAAAAGCCAAGGCCACTGCGGCTGAATCCGTCTCCGTCTCCGCTGCTGCACCGATCCTAACCGTATCCTCGTCCCTCCCCGGCGCATTCGACGGGGCACCGGGCACGGATAGCCCAAGGCGCCGCTGGTGAAGGCGTACTAGGAGGCAAAGAAGAAGGCATCGGCTACCTCGGTGTCTTCCAAGGCTTCACCTCCTTCTGCACCTGTCCCGGTACCCGCGCTGCGGCTGAATCCGTCTCCGTCTCCGCTGCTGCACCGATCCTAACCGCATCCTCCTCACTCCCCGGCGCGTTCGACGGCTCGCCGGGTGCGGATGGCCCAAGGCGCCGCTGGTGAAGGCGCAAAGAAGAAGACATCGGCTGCCTCGGTGTCTGCGAAGGCTTCACCTGCTTCCGCACCTGTCCCGGTACCCGCGCCCGCGCCTGCACCCGAGGCGGTCACCCCCACCCCGCCGAGCTGCCGTCCCGGTCTCGAAACCCAAAAAATTAAAGGGCAAGCAGTCGCCCGCCGCTCGCCCTCCTTCTGCCGCGGCGGGCAAGAGCACCGACGACGGGTGGACGCACGTCGGGGACCACTCCACCCCTCAAATACCATCAGCACCAGCGTCACCGAGGAGGAAACCGAGCCGGAGGCGGAGGAGACCCCCCCGCCAGGCATGCACCCCCAAGACGAGTCCGAACATGCCGCCGAAGCGCCCGTTGGCGGAGAGGCTGCCGAAGCCGGGGGTGGATGAGTGAGTGTTTTTTATTTATTTATTTTGGTTTTGGGTGGTTTTTTGCTCTTTGCTTTCGCCTCGTTACGCTTTGCTTCTGCCTACGTCCCGCGTTGGGGTTCTTTTTTCCGTACTTGCTTCTGTCTTTCTTTCTTTCGGGACGGTGTCTGGGAACGTTGTCGACGACTGGACTGCGCCGCAGCGTGCAGGGGACGTTTCGCGTGTGCGACTTGCGCTGCTTCTGAAGTCGACCGACACCCGCGCTCCACCCTTCGTCCCCCTTTCCTTCCTTCTTCTCATCATTTTCGCGCCCGCCCTTCCCGATTCTCTTAATTCTTGATTCTTGCTCTGCCCACAGTCGCGGATGCGGATGGATGGGATGAGATGCGTGGCACAATACTGGGGAGCCCGCTGCCGCTGCGTCGAGCCTTGATGCTCGAGTTTTTTGGCGTCCTCTCTTCAGCTTTCTTCAGTTCTCTGCGTTCTCTCTTCTTTCTCTCTCTTCTGTTCTCGGCGTTCGGCAATTCCTCTGAACTCGGGATTCGTTGTTCTCTTTTCTGCGTTGTACGCGGCTTGGGCGGTCTACAGACGCCCACCTCTATCTCCGTAGCGGGTGGGTGGGACGCGGAGTGCGAGGCGGCGCGCATAGCGAGCCGCATGATACCGTTCGGGACTAGCGCGCACATCTGCGGCGGTGTCAACCTCGCGCACAACATCATGCATCATGCACATCGTGCTCGTCCCGGTGCGTCGGAACTCCAAGGTCGAGGCGGCCCCCGGGATGGACGAGAAGAGCATATGGGTGTGGATGGAGAGGCAGAGTCAGCAGCGGAGGGATTCCGGGGCGGACGAGCGCGATTGACGCGTGCGTGTGCAGTGGGATACTGATTTTGTCTCCGTCCTGGCGCTGGTGTGTCTGTTATCGGTGTCCCGGTTGCCCGCTGCACACGCGACGGTTGTCTCGTCCCGACTTGGACAAGGGAGGCGCCGGTGGGAGGGCGCGCGCGTGGGGAAGTTCGTCGAATCTGGGCGGGGGAGCCACAGCTTGCCCTGCTCCGCGTGTATCGTGACATGGGCGCAGGCCGGGAAGAGAGGAGAGGAGGGAAACGCCCGCCGCTCTTCGGCATGGTTGCGCCATGCTAGTCGGTCCCGCCGACGCTCTTCCACCTGTGTCCCAGTCTTCTTGGTCCTGGTCTCGTTCTTCCCCCATTTACGCTATCTAGCCTCCCTGTTCCTGCTTTTTTTTCTCGTTTCGTCCCCACTTCCCACGACGCGTACTGACCATTCTATAGCATGCTCCCCGCCTCCTCCCCGCACTACCCCGTCCTCGCGCGCGTCGTGCGCGTCGTCCCCGGCGCCGGCGGCGAGCGCACCCCCACTGGCTCGCGCGCCGCTGTCGGTGCCGCTCGTGATCAGGACACCACCGCATCGGAGGACGCCGACGTCGACGACGCAGATGGCGAGGACCTCCGCGCGGCGCTTGCGCTCTCCGCCGCCGATGCCGGGGAGGACTGGGCGCGGACGCGTCTTTCCGAGGAGGAGAAGAAGGCGGAGGACGGCGCGCGGGGATTCGTGCCCGCGAAGCGGAGGGGTGCGGGGAGTTCCTTTGTTTCGTGTTCGGCTTTCTTTGTTTAGAGGGTGCGCGTGTGGGGGTGCCGCGTCTTCCCGTGTTTTCGAGGTCTGGGTCTGGGACATGGCGCGTGCGGCGATGCCGCAGGGAGGGCAGGAGGGCGGGGTTCGTCCGTCCATCATCCTTCTCGTGCGGAGCGAGCCCGCAGGGTGGAGCGATCCAGGAGTTTGGAGAGAGGGAGCATGGGGGAAGCCTCCCTCCCTTTGGTGTTTCGCGGTGCTCGTCGCCTTGCGGCGCGGTGTGGGTGTAATACAGTGCTAGAAGGAGGGCGAGGGGCAGCAGCAGCAGGCGGGGGCTGTTCGATGTAGGGTAACGGCAGCGGCGGTGCTGCTTGCGAGTGCCGCATGCAGGATATGCCAGCAGCCGTTGCTGATGGTATTCGAGTCTGGTGTGTGCGCGGCGCGTGGGCGTGGGCGTCGTGGGCGGGGCGACGGCGGCGTTTTTGTTCTCTCCCTTTCCCGGAGGCAGCATGAGGACGCTTTCTTTCTTGACCTTCATCTCTTGCTTTTGCCATGCGAGGCGTGGTGTCGTGCCCGTCCGACGTGGTCGTTCGCGTGCGAGATACTCCGCCGCCGGCACCAGGGGCGACCTTCTATTTGTTCTACGCGTACATCCCCCCGCGCCGGGAAAAAGTACACCTGCAGCCTGGACTCGTAGACCCTACGCGCAAGAACTCTGTGTCCGCGTTTTTCTTTGAAGACCACATGTCCAGCTCAGCAGGTGGGAGAGAACCCGGCCCCTCACACTCAAGCTCGTACGATCTCTTTGTAAATAAATAACCATCTGCCGGGTTATGCTGTCTTGCACCGTCGAGGCGAAATCGTTTCCTCCTTCCCTTCCTCTATCTTCCTGGGGTTATTTTTACCTTGCCTTTGTCTTTCCTTCATTTTATTTGCTTTCTTGTCCTCTCGCTTGGGGAGGGGGGCGATGTACGGCGCCGCGAGGCAACAGAAGCGACGTTCTCGTATCTTCGGGATGTCGTCAACGGTGTGCTGGGAACCTGGGCGGCTTCAGTGCTCGCGTTCGCGGTGCGCTGCTGTCTATCCAATGACACGCGGGAACGTTTCATTGAACAACGATTGACGATTGGTTTCACTGGCATTTCTCTCTTCCTCTTCCTCCTCTTTTTCCCTCTTACAATTTCCATATCCTGTACGTCCATGTTCTGCACGCCCAGTCATCAATCTGACTGGCACTTTGTGTAACTACACGAATAATATTGATTTCGAAACACAATAACCCAAGGCAGTAATGGAAATCGTGGGGTATATACGTACTGGCAGACTCTGAGCACAAGTTGAGCGGATTTGCACCAAAAAATGACAGATTGTGTTCTCGACACCTATCTTCCTCCGTTTCTCAGTAGATGTACAACCTAGGAATATCTTTCCTCGGATACACGCACTCACCCAACTGCTGTATTCGCATCGCCATTTGCCTCAACTTCGGCGCGTTGCCCTGACACTGGCACTGGCACGTACATCATCAGTACAGCACTGGCGTCTATAACTCATCCTATTCCCTCATGGCTGACATCGTCGGCAGTATCTTGCAGCTCGTCGTTACGATAATCAAAGCTCGAGACTACATCCACGATTTTCCCAATGCACGCAAAGATCAGAAAAGGCTTCTCTTGGAAATTCAGAACCTCTAGCCACTACTCACGGAGCTGCATCAGCGACTCACGGGAAGTCATGAGGCCGCAGGGGTGACTGGCGCTATACAGAGGTTCAAGGAGCCCATGGGCCAATTGGAGGGAACGATCAAGCAGTTGGCAAGAAGCTGGAACCATCAAGTGCCACACGGAAGATTTCCGCTTGATCACTAAACGCTATTCACCTAACGCCTTGGCGCATTCCGTAAGGCAACGTAAGGCGGTGATACCCGTGATGTGGCAGTTCCGAGTGATCTGAGCTGCCTTCGCGAGCGCTAGATACAAGAGCCCCAAAGAACGATCTTCACCTTTACAAGTGCTACGGTCGGCCAAAAACAAAATTTGAAGTACGTAGGAAGTAACTACAGTACATACTATCACTTTTTGTAATACCGCATCGTATTTTGGGTGTACCTCACCGACTTATTATCGCCCCGTTGGGCGACTGTGTCTGGTCTGTGTGAAATGACGAATGTCAGTCACCATATTTTTTATGTCTTGACCGATATTTTGGGTTCTCATGGACTTCAGCCAAATTTTAGCCTCGGCCGGACTCGTAACAAAATATTGATGCCTTGCTGAAGTTCAGTGATGCGCTTCTTGATAAATTCTTGAGTGTCCTAGGTAAGTGATGAGAAAGGCTCGAGGGAACCGACACTTTGCCGTGAGCTCCAGCCCCGTCCCAGTGAGCCTCGCCTTCCCTGTCTGGGAGGATACATTCTTCCGTTTACGATACTTGCTGCATTTGCGGCCGTCTTCCATGTCCGCGGGCTGATGTCTTGTTAAACGAATAGTATATTGTTCTGGTACAGTGAGAAACACGATAGGATAAAGTACTAAGAATTGTTCATACCTGGTACAGTGAGAAACACGATAGGAGTTCCTCACTGCCCCAGGAGCGTACGTAAGTGACTGATCGCTCAGTCAGATTCTAACACCCCCCGTTGACTGGCGTCCAGTCGCAACATCTTGGTCCAACGGGTATGAAGCACACGGTGTAGTGGCTTGGTGAAAAGGTCGGCAATATTCTCCCTGTTCGAGACGTGTATAACGTCAATGAGTCGTTTCATGACACAATCGCGAATGAAGTGCTCGCGAATGGAGATGTGCTTCATTTTCGAATGAGCGTGAGGGTCATGGGTGCAGGCAACAGTCCCTTGGTTGTCGCAGAACAAGGAGGTAGGTTGGGTCTGAGCAAATCCAAGCTCGGCGAAAAGATTACGGAACCACAAAACATCGCGTGCACAATGAGTGGTAGCGAGGTACTTAGCTTCGCATGAGGAAAGTGCGACAACTGCTTGTTGCTTTGAGCTCCAAGAAAGCGGCGAGTCGCCCATCATAATGAGAAAGCCGGAAACGGACTTGCACGTGTCACCCATTCCCCAATCCGAATTGGTGAGCGCCTTGAATAACGGGTGCAGTGTATCAGAGCCCCCCAGAGTGATACTGTATGAGGTTGTACCACGGAGATACCGGAGAAGATGCTTTGCCGCTGCGACGTGGGCTGTTCCGTAGCTCGCCATGAATCTGGCAAGTTCCCTGACGGTGTACGCAATATCTGGGCGCGAGCAGGTGGCCAAGTACATGCACTTGCCAACGACGGCAGTGTAAGGGAAATCCTTGGCTTTCTGCATCTCTTCAGCAGTCGCAGGTGATAACCGTGCCCCGGGGCCCATGGGGGTAGTGACGGAGTTGCAATTCTCGTATCCGAAATCGCGTAGAATGGACTCTGTGTAGGATTTCTGGTCAAGTCGAAGGGTTCGGTTGGCACGGTTCCGCTCTATCGAGCACCCGAGATGTAACTTGGGTTCACCATTATCAGTGATCTCAAATTGGGACGCCAAGGCTGCGACAACAGCATCCGACTCAGCTGGTGAGCTCGACGCGATGAGCATGTCGTCGACGCTCGTGGTAATGATGGAGGTTTCAGTACCTTGAATGCGCCGATAAACACTCCAGTCCGACTCTGTCCTCGTGAACCCAATCGCCTCGAGGCGTGAATTGAGCTCTAGGTACCACTGGCGACCCGCTTGCTTCAAGCCGTATAGCCCCTTCAAGAGCCTCCAAAAGCCCTCGCCAACGATAGCGGGTTTGCGCAGGTAGATCTCTTCATCGAGAGGCCCATTGAGGAACACTGTTTTGACGTCAACTTGGCACAAAACCATGTCATGATCCGCTGAAAACGGTGCACTTCTTATATGACTAGGAATAGCTAATTGATAGGTATTGCGAACAAACACCCAAACAACCAACCACAACCAATCTACCTCCAAAGATCTAAGTGCTTCTCTTTGTGAGTTCGGGTCCGCGCCGTAGTATGCGACCAGCAGGTTTGAACAAACACAAGTTTGATTTATAGGCTTCCAACAACACACTCTACAACGTACTAGCAATATGCAAACCGCCAACAACAACACTGCTAGGAACCTAGGGATGGTCCGGGGGTGTGTTTATATGGGGTGGATACAAGATGGCTGGACCGCTAGGTCGAGAACACCAGGGCAGAGTATGTAGGTTTGTGAAAATCCTCGCTAAGGGCAGCCCCAAAGACTACTGAGGCTAACAACAAATGGACTTCAATCCTCAAACGGCAAGACTCTCCTTGACCGCCAACCTATTCCTTAACCAAGAACAGGAAACCTTTCCGCTTTTATCGGCACTAGCTCACTACAAGCGTCCAGCTAGCGACCCAACACACTACGACAGAGCTTCCGTCTATATCGGGGTGAAGGCGAAGTAACTGACAAGTTATAGCCAAACTAGAGGTGGGGGCACCTAGTCCGTCTTCTTCTTAGTGGGCTCAAGCCAACACACAATCCACCTAGCAAGCGGTCCAACACACTACGACAGAGCTTCCGTCTTGTCGGGGTGAAGGCAAAGTCACTAGCGCAAACTGCAGCTGGGTCTCGAAGAGAACACCCTTGTTTTATATGTGGAGGTCTAGGACCAACAACACGAAATCCTCAACTTAGTCACTCGATGTTTCCAGAGTCCACAGTCTACTGATTCCAATATAAAGACTACTACAAGTGAAGTTCGGTATCAACCTCCACTAGCAGCCTGAGTCCACTAGCACCAGCTTCGTCCAAAGTCTGGGGCGTAATGTTCTTAGACCCTAGTCTGTCCTGTGCTCCCTTTTATACTACTAGGTGTGAGTTACATGTGAAAGCGAGCTGAATAATACAATAAGCAATATTAGATGATAAGAAATACGGTCAGCCAATGAGACGACTGCCGTTTGGTTTTGGGACTGGTTTGGTATACGCCAGGTCAGCCTTGCTGACCGGCTAGTGTTCAAACCGTGGGTATATCAATGGATCCTCAGCCCTCCGTCTATGCCGAGTACCCCTTCCGGACCAACCGGCGATGTAGCCGGTGATCTAGGTCATCTCTGCTCCGTCAGAGCGTCAATCTATTACATCTAGGCGACGCAGTGTTGCGACCGACATCAAATGGTCATAGCTCGTTGGTCAGAACATCGATCCACCCTCCGGTCATCGGTACAGGCTGTACGATCGTCCCTAGCTCCGTTCCAATAGCCTGCTTGCTATTCCCCTTCGCCCTAGCTGCCCAGATCGGGCGCTAGCCGCGTGCTGCCTCATCTCGTATGTCGTGGTATGTCTTTGTCAAAGCCCTAGCCGGTCGCTAGTAGGGTTATTCCGCCTAGCGCCGTCTAGTCGCTTATCTAGAGATTAGATAGTACCACCGGTTACCGCACCGAGCTTCCTAGCTCTAGACGTAGTCCCCTAGCTGTACTTCCATCGTAGATATCCGTCTGCTAGACCTTCGCTAGCTCCGTTCCAAGTCATCTCTGGACTACTAGAGTCTCCTAGGTCATGTCTCATGAATGTATAGGCAGTGGTTTAATCCCTGGTTGTTTGTACACTCAGCTAGCAGCTAGCGCATCCCACTAGTGCAGCCTCGCACTACAGTCAGCAGTTAGGGCTCGCTCTGACTCTCCTTTATATCACCTAACAAGTGGTCTGCGTACTAGCTGATATGCTAGTAACAACAGAAGTGCTAGTTGCTTCCTGTTGTATAAATACTGGTCATAGGAAATCGCAAAATTAGCCCTAGATGCCGCGCATTTATGTTACGCCGTTTCACCGCGGCAAGAGCAAGTACAAAACAGATTGATTCCCATCGGGCAACCGGCGCAAACGTGTAGGTGAAGTCTTGGCCAGGGATTTGAGTGAATCCCTTTGCCACGAGACGTGCTTTGAATCTGGAAATGAGTCCCTCGCGATCGCGCTTAATGTGGAGGACCCATTTCGACTCAACCGCCTTCCGGCCCAGAGGTAACTCCTTGACTTCGTCATAGACACCTTTGGCTTTCAGCGATTCCAGCTCTTCAAAGATAGCGGCCAGCCAGTACGTCCAGTAAATCGACGACTTGGCTTCCTGAAGAGTACGAGGGTCTCTCTCGTTTGGATAGTCGATAGGATCTGTGAGTGCAGCGCCTGCAAATGCGGCTTCGGCTTCAATGAAGCACTGAGCAAGTTTGGGGAAGTCGCCATCATCACATTCAATCTCAAGTTCTTCATTGTCGGACTCGAGGATGGAACGTAAGTGATCCTCCGCCCCCTCATCCGAGGTCCCAACATGATTGATGATGAAGCGTGCTGGCATGCGCCTCACGCGTGGAGCATGCCGTATGGCGAGAGGCGTGTCATCAACAACATCGTCCATCTCGACGTCAGCATCAACTGAGGGCCTAGTAGGCAGATTAAGACTGGTTCTTGACCACACAAGAGTCGCGTTATCACGTACTCAGGAGTGGCTCACTGGCGCGCATTACTCTCGATGGAGATGTCTGTCTCAGGGGACGGCCTGGTAAAACAGGTAAATGTTGGTGCAATGACCGGAGTAGTATAAAAACATACTCGTTATGCTCAAAGGCGGGGTTATGCTCGATGGCAGGGTTATGCTCAGAGGCAATGGTGGAGGGTTGCTCCAGAATTATGCGGTCTTCTTTATCACGGAAGCGTGGCTCCAAGTCCGTGGGTATATCATCCCACAGTATCTCAGAGAGCGGCGGTGAAGGGAGGAAATCAGGAAAGCCGTGGAATTCGATGTCACGGCGTGGACGGATAGTTCTCGAATTGGGAAACCAAATCAGGTAGCATTTCGAGTCGCGCGCGTATCCAACGAAGCACCCCTCTTCTCCCCTGGGCACGAGCTTCATCAGCTCATCCGAGTTCGTCTTCCTTGTTGTGACAAGTGCGCCGAAGGGTCTGAGGTGCGACAAATCTGGTTTCCGCTTAAACCAGCCCTCGAATGGAGTGGTGTCTGGTTTGAGTGACGCATGTGGAACACGGTTCTTGATATGGACGGCAGCCTGTGCAGCCAAAGGCCAGAACCAGACTGTGAGACTGCTGTCAACCAGCATCGCGCGCGTCATACGCTCGATAATCTGGTTAGCCCGTTCTGCAACACCGTTCTGTTGGGAAGCGTCAGGAACGGTGCGCTCGTAGGTGATCCCATGTTCCTTGCAGTAGTCGCTGAATTGACCGTGTATCAGCTCAGGTGCATTGTCGATTCGCAAGAAAACGATGGGATAACCAAGGAATTTTTCAGTGGCGGCGCGAAATTCGCGGAAGCATTTGAGAGCGTCGGATTTGAGTTTAAGGAAATAAATGGCGATGTAGCGGCAAGAGTCGTCAATGAATGTAATAAAAGATTGGAAGCCACCGTATCCAATGGATAGAGGTCCGCAAATATCGCTGTGAATGCGGAAGAGAGGGCGGTCGGCGCGATGAGTAGCTTTGCGAGGAAATTTGAGCCGCTTGATGTTGGCTAGAGCGCATATGCAGCAATTCTTGACGTGGACACTGTCGATCGGTAGTCCGGTTGTAGCGCGCTGAAGCCCTTTAACGTCGATATGGCCCACTAGACGATGGTAAAACCCAATTTCTTTGTTTCTACATCGTCGGTTCCAGGCCCGAAGAGTGTTGTGACCGAGGGAACCATCGTGGCGATCAAATCTGGCTGTTCATCAGACCCTGGTTCCACTATTTCCACGTCCATCTTGTACAAATCTATGACGATTGCTCCAGAGGCGAAGGGAACGTTGGCAGCATTGAAGTATGTGATTTTCCCATTCCCCGTCTGCGTATTAACACCCTTTCGATCCAGTCTAGATCCTGAAATGAGGTTGCAGGGCGCCGTTGGGATGTGAAGGGCATTCGACACTGAGAAGTTTCGATTGACCCCATCGTAAGTCGATTTGATCACTATCTTCCCTTTTCCGACTGCTTGAGTTGTCAGGCTCGTCCCGAAACCATGCACAACCAGCGGCTGTCACAAACTCGTTCCGTGACAACGCCATCAGATAAGATAACGGATAAGATAACACCGACATCTGATAAGATAAACCCTAAACCCAAAGGAATCTCGATTATCAAGATCTCCGATCTTGAACGCATGGCAAACGCACAGAAGGATATTTAAAGACGATCGATCGAACATGCATGGAACATACACGAAACATGCATAGTTCATTTTTCCATACTATTTTTATATTTCCCATGATCGGACAGAATAGATCGGACAGCTGTCAGGAAGTATTAACAACACGCACTAACAGCAACGGATGGACATGCACAATACGACCACCGAGACAATAGCGTAGTTAGTTCACACGGTTGAAAACACTATAAGTACTGTAGCTAGTTCGTAGTTTATTCTGTACCTCTCATAGACTTTTATTCCACTTCATTTACGAGCCTCATACCAAACGGACCTCCGAACCCTTCTGCTTCGCCAGAGTTCGACCCGGAGCTTGTTCTTGTAACATAATAAAAGTCTACCTTTCATACCCTCGTACCTTCATCCCGACACACTACGCCGAAAGGCTCTTCAAACCCCTGCGTACTACTTGCGCACCAATCACAACAACCAAGACCACGAGCAGGACGGTAAAGTACCTCTGTCCCACGCTCTGCCCTCCATCCGTCATCCTCCGTTTCCATTCTTCTGGGGATCGCCCTAGAACGTCCATTAAAGAGAACTGCGCCCTGCGACGCGGCCCTACACAAATTGGGTCAACCGCCTGTGGTAGCTACAAGGAGTCGAACCAAATCTTCGGAGAGGGTTCACTCGCGTATACGGGGAGGGTCGTAGAAGGCCCCGATACGTTTCTCTCGCAAAAGACGGTCTACCCCCACGACCAACAACCCGCGTAATGCGGAAACGATTCCACGGCCTTTCGAATCAGGGCCCCCTCGACATCCCCGCCGACCTCTTCGGCATCGACACCCCCGTCTTCCGGATCGGAGCATTACTTCTCGGCACCAGAAAGACAGCCCACCCGACTCCGCGACTTACCAGTCGTAATACCCCGACCCACCCGACTCCTCACCCACATCTATTCGCCCCCCATGTCGAGACAAGGGTCTCCCATGTACCACGTTGAGGCTCCCCAGCCTCAATACCCCCAACAGGCGCCGGAACGGCAGCCGCCTCCGGCATGGAATGTCTGGAGAAGAACCCCCGCCGGAACATTCGTTCCGATGACCCCGCCGCCCGTACGGCAAGCTTCGGCAACAAGGCCGTTGCCTACACCCCCCCGGCCTAGTGGCTATATGCCACTCCCCCAGAACTGGCCTAAACAGGCCTCGTCCAAGATTATCTTGGCAAAGACCCCCGCCGTCCTTCGACGGCAACGACAAATCCAGGTGGGACTCCTGGTACGACACGCTGACCACCTATGTGGCGGCGTATGGCTCCGAATTCGATTCGGAGCACAAGAAGATTTTCTTCCAACACTGCGTGGGGTACCATTATAATGTGGCCTGGTCCTGCCAGCGGTGCACGTTAGAATGCGGCTGCTGTCTTCCATACCTGGTACGTATTATAATGTGCACCGGTACATATTATAATGTGCACCCTGTTATAATAGGGAAATAAAAGAAAGGCGGTAGCAAGGCTTGAACTCAAAAGCCTCTAGGTGATCTTACATAATAAGACCACCGGCACTCTAACCATTACACCAAAGCAGTGGTATAAGGTAGCAGGCATTGATTTCAATATATCTTGCTTCTCTTGCCCCAATATTTATTGATTGGTGCTGAACTACCTGAAAAATTGTAGTGGTTAGTGTCAAACAATTCTCCTGGAAATCTGATGCTTTCCAAGGCTGTCTGATGCCCTTTTATGTCCCTTGAATGCCATAGGCTTGGGACATAGGCAGCTGGAGGAATAAGGTATGACAGAATAAATGGAAACAATAAATATTGGGAGGTGAGAAGCAAGATATATGGAGATCAATGCCTGCTAACTTATACCACTGCTTTGGTGTAATGGTTAGAGTGCCGGTGGTCTTATTATGTAAGATCACCTAGAGGCTTTTGAGTTCAAGCCTTGCTACCGCCTTTCTTTTATTTCCCTATTATAACAGGGTGCACATTATAATACGTACTGGTGCACATTATAATACATACCAGGTATGGAAGACAGCGGCCGCATTCTAATGTGCACTGCTGGCAGGGCCAGGCCACATTATAATGGTACTACAGGGTGAGCTCTTTCTTCACCCTCTCGTTGTTGAGGGATGAAGACGGAAAGGCCTGCCCCGCCTCAAATTGGGTACGAAATTATAAGCGACAAGCGCTTAAATACGGCAGCCTCGTCCCAGGGCTGACATTCGAAGGGCTCGTCACGGAGCTCGAAAAGACGTTCAAAGACTCGAACGTCAAAGAAACGGCGCACGTGCGCCTCATGAACACTCGGCAGGGAAAGGTCCCCCTGGCCGACTTTTTGCAGTCTTTCGAGTTGACTGCCGAGGAAGCCGGGTACACCCCGGGACTTCCTATTTATGACACATTCCTGTGTCAACTTCTGGAATCGCTCGTCTGGGACGAGATTCGAAAACAGCTCTATGCTGGAGGAACGGAAGTCCCGGGAGATTATCTCTCCCTCAAGAAGCGATTACAGGTAATCGCAGGGAACATGGAGCGTGAGAAGATGCTTCGAGAAAGGAAGGGAGGGAACCCGTGGGGTTTTCCACCCCCTTCCAACCAGAACTTTTCGGCAGGAAAGCCGAAGACGAATAATGGACCAAGAGACCGGTCCCAAATTCCGATCTCCCAGGGAGGGGATCACATGGACGTTGACGCGTCTAAGACGAAGGGCGGGCCCTTCAAATGCTATAACTGTGGCGAAGAAGGCCACATGGCACGCGAGTGCCCGAAACCCCGCAAGGAACGCAGGAAGGTGAACGTGCGCTCGCTGCGCACTGAGGAACTCTCGGTAGAGGACTACAAGTACCTCTTCGAGAAGGCGCGTGCCCAATTCGGGCAGGATTTTTAAAGAGGAGACCGGCTATGGCCACCCCGGCTCCTCCCCCCATGACAAAATATGGACGATTGGAACCGCTTGATGCGGTTATGGACAATGACAGTACAAAAACAGAAAAAACCCAGTAGTATACACGAAAACGCTACTGATGAAAAAAGAAAATCATGTATTACGGAGAATCGGAACCGGAAAAATAATTTAAAGAACAAAAAAATGAACAACGCCAATCAGGAATGGGCGTTATTCAAGAAGACAATGAAATCGGCCCCGGGGACTCAACCCGGTAATACAACTGAGACAAAAGGGCCCCTGGAGGGCGATGGCTCGATCCAACAGGACACACAACCACGCGAACAAACCGTGAGTGTCAATGTCCAAGTGGAGGAAGCGCCAAAGGACCAGAAAACGAGGGTGCCGTTCGGTCTCAAGAAGAAAGAGGCTGCACGTTGACAAGCTCGCCGAGCCATGGGCTTGAGCGAGAACCTTCTACAACAGGAACTCCGGCAGTTCCAGGCTCAACGAGAGCACCATGAGATGCTGGTCACAATCGGGCTAGAGGCCCTAGACACAGGCAAGAAGCGATCACTCCGTGCCCTTCTTGATAACGGATGCACTACCACGTGCATGGATCGGGACTATGCCAAGGCACAAGGCTTCGAACAAAAGGAGCTAGAACGTCATATAGTGGCAAAAAACGCTGACGGAACTGAGAACAAGAAGGGAAAGATCACTCATTACGTAGAGATGATCATGACCATCAGCTCCCATGCGGAACGACAAAAGTTCCTGATCACCGGCCTCGGGAAGGCCCGTGTATTTATTGGTTACGACTGGTTGTATAAACACAACCCCGAGATCAACTGGCGTGATCAAAAGATATTATTCAGCTGTTGCCCAGAGGAATGCAACATGACGACACCCGAAGTACAAACGGGCGAAGACGACATCCTCGAGGAGGAGTCTATTTTATTGGTCGATTTCGCGGAAGCAATCGATCTGCGTGTGAAACAGTCACATTCGGCGCAGATGGCGGAGAAAGAAAATTTAGAAAAAGAAAAAATGATGGAGGACAAGATCCCAGAGCAATATCGGGATTTTGTTAAAGTATTCGCCAAAGAATCATTTGATTCTTTGCCAGAAAAAAGGCCCTGGGATCATGCAATCGAACTCAAGCCAGGATCTAAGGCTGTAGATTGCAAAATCTATCCGTTATCGCTGGACGAACAAGGAAAACTCAACGAGTTCTTGGAAGAGAACTTGAAAAGTGGACGGATCAGGCCCTCAAAATCGCCGATGGCATCGGCGTTCTTTTTTATTAAAAGAAGGACGGATCATTAAACCGGTACAGGATTACCGAAAACTTAATGAAATGACGATCAAGAATCGTTATCCGTTACCACTTATTTCGGAGCTTGTGCATAAACTCCGCGGGGCTACTTATTTCTCCAAACTTGATATCCGCTGGGGTTATAACAACGTACGGATCAAAGAAGGAGACAAATGGAAAGCGGCTTTTCGAACAAATCGGGGATTGTTCGAGCCGTTAGTTATGTTTTTCGGGTTGACGAACTCGCCGGCCACGTTCCAAACCATGATGAATGATATCTTGAGGGATCTCATCAATGAGGGACACGTGATCGTCTACCTTGACGATATTTTGATCTATACGGAAACCCTGGCGGAACATCGAACCGTAGTTCGCCGCGTCCTAGAGACGCTTGAAAAACATAAACTATTCCTCAAACCCGAAAAATGCGAGTTTGAGAAGACGGAGATCAAGTATCTCGGTGTGATTATTTCGCATAACTCCATGCGTATGGACCCAGTTAAAATAAAAGGGGTTATGGAATGGCCCGAACCGAAAAGCGTGAAACAGGTTCAAGCGTTTCTCGGCTTCATGAATTTTTTATAGGCGCTTCGTACGCGCTTACAGCGACTTAGCCCGGCCGCTTACTAAATTAACGGGGAAAGCCGGATGGTCCTGGGGACAAGAACAAGCCGATGCGTTCCAGAAGCTTAAGAACAGAATAGCTGAGGATGTAGTTTTAGCGTTACCCACGGACGACGGACGTTTCCGAGTAGAAGCGGACGCATCCGAAGGCGCAGTCGGTTCTGTCCTGGAACAGGAACAAAACAACGTGTGGAGGCCTGTGGCTTTCATATCACATGGTCTCAGTGAGACCAAACGAAATTATGAAATATATGATAAAGAAATGTATGCTATTATGCACGCCCTGGAGGAATGGCGTGATCTATTGCAAGGAGCGAAGCATCCGTTTGACATATTCACGGATCACAAGAACCTCCAATATTTCAGAAAACCACAAAAACTTAATCGCCGACAGGCCCGATGGGTGGGCGAGTTGTCCCAGTACAACTTCGAATTACACCATCGTCCGGGAGCGATGAACCGAAAAGCCGATCTACTCTCACGAAGGGCGGATCATGATCAAGGAAGCAACGACAATGAACAGGTCGTCATGCTTAAACCCGAATACTTCCGAGCCATGGAAATAGTGCTCGAAGGGGTGGAAAACGAAATCATGGATCTGATCAAGAAAGAGAAAAAGATCGACAAAAGCGTGAAGATCGCGCTTGAACGAAAACTCCCTGAATGGGAAAAGAAGGACGACGTTATTTATTATAACGGATTAATTTATGTTCCAAGAAACGATGATCTTCGGATTACATCATGATCCGATTATTCTCGGTCATCCCGGGGGGAACCGAACACAGGAAATCGTTGAACGAAATTACTGGTGGCCGCGCACTGGAAACTATTGCGCGCAATATGTAAAAGAATGCGAAGCGTGTCAGAGGACACGCGTTGATCGATTTGCCCAAGGCAAGCTAAATCCGCACAAGATTGCGGAAGGACCTTGGCAGATCATATCTATGGATCTGATCGGACGGCTCCCGGAGAGCAATGGCTATGACGCCATCCAAGTCTGGGTCGACACCTTCACAAAAATGATCCACGTGGAACCCACCACTATGGAGATTTCGAGCGAAGGAGTCGCTAAATTAACACGGGAACGCGTGATTAGATATCACGGCATTCCACGTAAAATTATATCGGACCGAGACAAGCGCTATACATCGGGATTTATGCGCGAACTAAATAAGATCCTGGGGATTGAAATGAACCCAAGTACGGCGTATCATCCTATTACGGATGGTCAGACGGAAAGGATGAATCAGGAGATTGAGAAATATCTCCGGATTTTCGTAAACTATAGACAATCGGACTGGTCCGAATGGCTATCTATGGCAGAATTCTGCTACAACGACAAGCAGAGCTCGTCCACGAAGGCTTCGCCTTTCTTTTTAAATACCGGATATCACCCTTGGAAAGGGATCGAGAACTCCGTGGAGACCCGAAACGAAGAGGCAGCCGAGCTGACTCAGAAAATGAACAAGATCCGCGACGAAGCTAAAGCGGCCCTTGAGAAAACCCAAAAAACAATGCAAAAATACTATAACGAAAAACATCGAACCGCGCCTGTATTTAAAATCGGCGATAAAGTGTGGCTTAAAGGAACTAACGTCACCACCGATCGCCCCACGAAGAAGCTCGACGATGTTAAACTCGGGCCGTACGAGATTCTCGAGAAGGTCGGAGCATCGGCGTACAAGTTGCGATTACCAGAAACGGACCAGTCACATCCAGTTTTCAATGAGGCGCTCTTGTCACCGTATGTAGAACCACCCGAAAATAGGAGGGAGAGGAGACCGCCACCAAAGATAATCAACGGCGAAGAGCGATATGAAGTCGAGGAGATCCTGAAGCACCGAAAAAGAGGAAAGGGCTATCAGTATCTCGTAAAGTGGAAGAACTATCCCATCGGGGAAAGGACGTGGGAACCCGCTCGGCATTTATTGCCAGGTGCTAAGAAGATTCTTGAAAAATACCAGAAGGATCACGGCATCAAGATAAGGGCGTTACCCATTTTCCCGGCCGGATATTGGGATTATTTAATCCATCGTTATAAAACTAAGGAGGAGTCCAAACAATACTCGACGAAGAAACTATATATTCCGGAAACTGCCGATACCATCGAGATCAACGGGGACGTTGATCCTAGAGGGGGGGTAATGTCACAAACTCGTTCCGTGACAACGCCATCAGATAAGATAACGGATAAGATAACACCGACATCTGATAAGATAAACCCTAAACCCAAAGGAATCTCGATTATCAAGATCTCCGATCTTGAACGCATGGCAAACGCACAGAAGGATATTTAAAGACGATCGATCGAACATGCATGGAACATACACGAAACATGCATAGTTCATTTTTCCATACTATTTTTATATTTCCCATGATCGGACAGAATAGATCGGACAGCTGTCAGGAAGTATTAACAACACGCACTAACAGCAACGATGGACATGCACAATACGACCACCGAGACAATAGCGTAGTTAGTTCACACGGTTGAAAACACTATAAGTACTGTAGCTAGTTCGTAGTTTATTCTGTACCTCTCATAGACTTTTATTCCACTTCATTTACGAGCCTCATACCAAACGGACCTCCGAACCCTTCTGCTTCGCCAGAGTTCGACCCGGAGCTTGTTCTTGTAACAGCGGCGCCTCGAATGCAGTATAGTCGTGAAATGACTGGAGCCTGTGGAAGATATGCCGCAACGCGCCGGTGTCGTGGTTAATCGAGTCATCCTGCTCGGTGACAGCACTGCAGACTATGGCATTCACCCTGATCTCCTCGTCAATCACCACTTCGTCGTCATCATCCTGCTCCTCTGCCAGCGTCAACATGAATGAAAATCCATCTTCCACTTTCTCTATGACCTTCTCAACGTCCTCCTCTGTGTCCTCCGTATATTCGGCCAACCCAGCGAATCGGTTGCCGGCATTATGACTCCCCTCCAGCGCTTGCTTCCGCCGTGCAGCGATCCTTGCATCCGGCGCAAGGTGGACGTCCTTCCTGCCACGGAAGTTCTCTGGATACTTCCCGGCTTTTCCTTCTCCGTAGGAGAAGCAGTCCACCTTGGTATGGCCCACCGGAGTCTCACAATACACATTCTCGCAGATTTTACGCGGCGCAGAGCGTTGTTGTGCATTATAGGGAGTGGGACGC
Source organism: Mycena olivaceomarginata (assembly GCA_029378375.1). Classification (NCBI taxonomy): domain Eukaryota; kingdom Fungi; phylum Basidiomycota; class Agaricomycetes; order Agaricales; family Mycenaceae; genus Mycena; species Mycena olivaceomarginata. The sequence continues at coordinate 14,460 of JARKIC010001152.1, read as the reverse complement.
CTGTCTTGTCGCTGGTGAGTCTTATCGTTCTTGCGATAGTTCTGGTTGGGTGACCCGATCTGGTTAGATGACCCGGCCGCGTAGGCATTCAGAACGGCGTCTCCCAGCTCCATATCATGTCCCTTCCCTTTTCCCCCGGTGACCAATGCGTTAATAGATACAATTGAAGGTGCGATTTTCATCTCGACCTCCTCATGCTTCAGGCGCTGAAGGACAGCGGCAGACGTGAGTGCCCTCCCCATATGGTCGCCTTGACGGACTTTGTCACGAAGGGAGTCACGACAGTAGCGCCAGTTGTCTGCCGGGGTCATGAGTGTGACGAGATGCTTCGCAAATTCGGCATCGGGCATCATGTTGGGGTGGCGTCTCGCAGCTTCTGATAGAGCTGGACCATGACTTGGCGCCAGTGGACAGGATCATCGTGAGTGCCGCATTGATACCCAATGATCTGCTGTTTAATGGTGACAGCAGTGAGTGCGTTGGCCGGCTCATACTCGTTCTTGAGAGCTAGCCAGGCGTCGTGGGCAGACTTGCAGTCTCGAACGACGTAGAGCTTCTCAACTGGGACGGCCTTCACAATGACAGCATGCGCCTTCTTGTCGGCGGAAAGCCACGCTTCAGCCCGCTTCTTGGCAGCTGCAACAACACCCTCGTTCCCCGGTACGGTAATTGTCACTGTAGCTCCAGCGCTGTCGAGGCCTTGGACTTGTTGGCTCGGTCTGAGCTCGGGGATAGCTGGGGGGTCATAATCGGGGCCATCCACGTATCGCCAGTAGCCGGCAGCGTCAAGGTCGAGCACAGATTTCTGCTTGAACTCGCTGTAGTTATTTGACCCGTCCTCTTCTTCTTTAATAGGGGTAAGCTTTATTCCCTTCCACTCCTTCCCATCGTCGGTTGAATTGCTCTGATTCGTCATTCTGAATGTAGGCTGGATAGTCGGGATGGATAATGGAATGGGAAATGGAAGAGGCGAGGTGAGGGTGAGGGAGTCGATCGAGCTTGAGTCGAGGTTAGGCTTGCGCAATAAATTTGGTGTAAGTTTAGAGCACAGCAGAGCCCATAACCTGTTAAACAAATAGTATATTGTTCTGGTACAGTGAGAAACACGATAGGATAAAGTACTAAGAATTGTTCATACCTGGTACAGTGAGAAACACGATAGGAGTTCCTCACTGCCCCAGGAGCGTATGTAAGCGACTGATCGCTCAGTCAGATTCTAACACGTCTGCTGGCATTGAAGACTGATGATGAGAAAAGGCACACCTAGTCGCGGTCACCTGGAGTGACATGATGCGGAGGGTCAGTAAAATTTTGCATTCTTCTTGGTCAGTTAATTTTTTTCATGAAGCCACACTACTGTAGTATTACGACCGGAAGTTCAGGTGACGGGTGACGGAGGCCTGTGAACTGAACTAATCAAGGTTGGTGACAGTGACAATGAGTTTTCCTGGCCCAAATAGGCCTAGAAAATTGCAAAATTTCGCTCCGGCGTTCGCTGGATTACCTTTTATGGGAATTGTTGGCTGATTGCCGAGCTGTGAACTTTCAATCCAGTGAACTTTTGTGGTGACGGGTGACACCCTGTGAACTAGTGGTCGTAATAGTACAGTACTTCAGGCCTCAGGCATTACTAATAAACATGACTACCCACTACTATACCTACGGAGGTTGGCTCGACGTTCGCAAAGACTGCACCGAGCACTCCAGAAGCGCCCTGACAGCTGCCACATCACGGGAATCACCGCCTTACGTTGCCTTATGGAATGCGCCACGGCGTTGAGTGTGTAGTCCATGGTTACATCTCCGCAGATCTCGGAGAAGCAAACAAACTTCCTTTTGGCGGCCCAGAAGGCCTTGTGCAGGTGAAGCGAACACTGGGCGAGAGTCCGCGGCCTCCACTGGTCAGATTAGCTGGAAGCCGGATGTAGCCGGTTAGACTTGAATTGGCGAGCGCATCATAAATTCCCTGCAAGTATGTTCGAGGCAGAATTATATATGTTGGTCAGGAATTTTACTTATTCTGAAATCGTGGTTATGCTGCACTGTATCACCAAGTTGTCGTATGAGACATTGCTGAAGCAGTGTCAGGTTTGCGGGAACTATTTCAAAGCCAGTGTACTCAAAAAACATGTGCCTGTTTGCAAGGATACTGTTATTGTCTTGGAGGAGTAGTCCTTTTGTATTTCAAAAATTTCTTGAATAAATTTTGTATGTACAATGAAGAACTACATAGTGCCACAGATTCCGGCAAGCACATCCTCCAAAAACACTTTCCAGTGCTCTGACTCGGGGAAAAATGAAAACATCAAAGGTGTTGCCTTGTTTTGAGTCATTTCAGGCTCTTGTCCCCTGTCCGCAGCCGAGCGAGTCGGGAACCGAACAATGTGTTTGGAAGCGAGTAAGATTGAGGAAGGGCATTTTAGCTCACAGAATTCCAGAGTTAGAACCCAGATCTGCATCTGAGTTGTAGCAATGGACTCAACACTGCACGGCGTTGGGTGAATAGTGTTTACTGTACTATTTGATTCAATTCGCGCGCCCTGTGACCTGTGACATCGAGCAATGAACTTTCATATTCGTCAATTGCCCCTGGGGACCATGACACCAAAAATAAATTCGCGCTTTGCGCCAGGACTTCCAGAATTACATTCTAAGCTCAGCTGCCTTGATTCTGAGACAAGATAAATGAAATGGCGCGTGCTCAGCAAGTTTCTATGAAACCGTGCATAGTGAGCGGATCAGAATGACACGAGATCAAGCACCAACAAGCTGGTGGATCTATCGGTCTGGTTTCCAGTGGGGGCGCTGAGGATGTTGACACAGAGATGCCGGCCGAGGACACCTCTGATGAGGAGGCCACACCCAAGGGCCGGGGCATGTGCACACGTCGCCCCAACACCAAATATGCGGGCGAGTTTTGGCGCCACAACGACAATAAGGACCAGGATAGGATATCCCTGTTCCTGGTATTGAGCTCCCATTATCTGTCAAGTAGTTTCAATATAACTCGAGGTTTTGTGAGCTGCCAGTCCGATTCACGAGCGAGTGCATGTGGGAGTGGGACAAGTCAAGTTTCTTCGTTCACGTCAGAAATGGCAGTGGTGGGAGGGCCACAGCCATTCCAACATCAAGGGCACGTCAGCGTAGGAGAAAAAACGATTTCAGACGCGTTTTTTTTTCGCGATTTTGTGACTTTTTTGACAAGTTCGTGCTCAGCCTCGGTGACCTGTGACAGGCGCGAAATTATTCGTCGATTTTGGGGCCTGTGATGTGTGACCGACGAATTGAATCAAATAGTACAGTAGTCGCTTGATCTAACATGGTCTTGGTGAGGGAAGTACGAGGTCCGTGAAGCATTGAATATCATCGAGCACTCCAAGAGTTTGCTCGGTGTCTGGCTGGGTATGGATATCTGGTTGGTTCGGCTCCATGTTTATGCTGCCGTTGCTCATTCTTACACTCAAGGCCAGTTCACAAGATCTGGGTGTTGGGATTGCCACGGATTTTGCCACGATCAATGCCACCGGCAAGCTGCATCGGGCAAGCGGCACCCTTCGGCGGAGTTTGAATGTGCTATGACTTGTAACCCCTCAATTCACAAGCACTTCTCAAGTATTGCGTCGAGCGTGGGCTGAGCGGGAAGATTGCTTTCTGACGGACACATGCAGTGTTGCCTCCCCAAGCTCCTCTTTCTTTAGAACAATGTATCTGTAATTATGGGGCTTTTAATTCACATCTAATAGGGGGTTTCAAAGTTAGAATCTGGGGCCCAACTTCTGCCTCAACTCGTGCCCCAACTTTCGAAAAGTCGGGGCAGAAGTTGGGGCACAAAGTTGGGGTCGGATGTGAAATCGGGCACAAGAGCCCGACTTGACGTCCAACTTCTGCCCCAACTTCTGCCCCAACTTGATGCCTCAACTTCGGCTAATTTGGGGCTTCGGGCGTGTAACGGATCTTTTTCTGATACGCGAGGCCTCGACTTGCCTCAACTTGGAAATTGAGGCCAAAACAGCTGCCCGGGTCGTTCACAGTTAGAGCCCCAACTTTTGCCCCAACTTTGCTCAAGTCGAGGCAGAGTTGAGGCAGAAGTTGAGGCAGAAGTTGGACCTCAAATTTTAACTTTGAAACCCCCTAATCTCTCCACGGATGACCTTGGATGACCATTGCAGAGCAAACACAATGGGCTACGACGCGGACCAGACACAAATTAATGTTGCTCCGTGACTGTAACGGTGCGCTGCGTGCGCCCCGAATTCCTGCTGATTGTTCCCTCACTACCATCATCTCCTCCACACCCTCACTAATTGTTTCATCGACACTCGTTGATTGGGACCTTGACACTGTTACTTGACATTCACACACACTCCTTGACTCCCGTTTCCCCCTTCTATTTCATATAATATTCTCATCTACTATAAATACCCAGCTGTCTGTAGTTAGTTCCCCAGTGAATCCGATACTCTTATGCCACTTACTCTCTGAACTATCTCTCTCTCTCCAATTTGTGTGCCAGAACTAGCCGCCGACTTGCTTGCCGGCTGCTCTCTGTCACATCTTTTTAAGCGTCGATAACTTTGATCTGTCGCTGCTTGGCTGGTTTCCCCTCTGGCTAATTCCCTGAGTCTACCACTCTGCTATTGACACCACCGACTCGATTAACTATGGACAACCCGAATGTACATGATACCCACGACGCTGTGCGCACAGGCCCCTATCCAACTAATGCTCCTCTGCCCATCGACAGACCCGCTCGACTTTCTTTCGGCACTGTAGATCCCGGAGACCACCTGGATCTCGAGACCCCTGTCATCAATCCATCAATGAGTGACGTTGCTTCGGCAGCGCGATCTGCTGCCCCAGAGGCAGCGAGAGCCAACACTTTGGCGTTGGGATCCGTCACTTCGGTGACTAGACCATCCAGTGTCACACGCACTGGAGATACTTCCATGATGTTGCCCTTGCTGAAAGGTTTGGTGGACTGGGACGAGAACGATGGAGGTTTGACTCCTGTTACTCGTATGACTCGTGGTCAGCACAGTAAATTGAATAGAAATTCAAATACCCATAATTTACTCTCTGTTCCGATTCTGGAAACTGAGTCCACCACCGCAAAAGAATTGCGTTCCATGAGTCTCGACGAACTTGAGGCGCTTGCATGTTGTCATGAAGCATACACCGCCCATCTGCGGGCGGGATTGAATTACCAGAAAGTGCCTGATGTTGATCAGGGACCAGACTGGTCCGACATTCAGGGGAACGTCAGCGGCCTCAAGGGAAATATCCCTGAGAATTCCAGTTCTGAAGAGAAGCCGGCACAGCCCACTGCAATTTTGGGAGATGTTTCTGTCCTACAGAAATTTTCTGGCATAGTTGAACGGGAGAATACTGGACATACCGATTCTCTCCTTGAGTTCTCACCTCTGAAGATGCCCTCCCCGAAGACGTGATCTTCTCACGAAGATTCGAAGAGTCCAAAGGCCATGAAGGCAGAGACTCCAGCGGAATTGCCGAAGGTAGTGAATGAGGCTGACGAGCCTATTGCTGGTACATGGCCTGTGATGGTGCCGCCAGTTGCGCCGCATCCGCAACCCACGAAGCAAGCTCCTAAAGTTGAGTTTGTTAGCGTCGAACCTCAGAAAACTGAGATCGACATACCTGTCCTTGACCACGCCGCAAACAATGCGAGCGGGTTCAAGTCCGGACCGACTGCAGAGGAAATCATTGCTCTGGTACTAAAGAGAATCAACAAACTGCATATAGGACAGGGTGCTGGAAAGGAGCCGCTCATGGCCAGAAAGCACTCACCACACAACGAGGGATCCTCGGCGTCAACGTGTCGAGCCCCCAAGCAGGAATCCCCCGCGCCGACGGCGTGAGAGATGCACATACCGCATGGCACGACACCCAGATGGTTTGCTCCCCAGAACTTCCTCGAGAAGGCTTTGCGTGCGGTGCTGATGTCTTCCGCGAAATCGATGGGCTTCCCCGAGGATCCATCCGACAGCTTGAGCTCGGAGACAAACTCTAGTTCCGACCGCTCAAGTCGTATTGGACACAGGTCTTCGCGGCCTCGATTGTCATCTAAATGAAGGCATGGGCATGAGCACAAGGGGAAGATGTTGTTGAAACCTATCCCACCGTCGCGGTGTAATGGCGAACCTAACGCGAATGCGATTCAGCGGTTCCCATGCGAGTCCAAGACGTATGTCATGATGGGTTGCGTACCTGATGCCCAGCAGGTGTACTTCATCTCATATTACCTGGATGGCAAGGCTCTTGATTTTTATAATCAAGTCGTTGTAAAAGACGAGGACGAATGGAACTTACAAAGATTCTTCACGGAACTATTCGAGTTCTGCTTCCCTGTTGACTTTCGTAACATGCAGTACGAGGACTTGAACAAGTGCTTCCAGAGCGCGAAAGATGTTGCAGCTCATATTGCAGAATGGTCCGAGATCTACAACACGATTGGGTTAGAAGATACTCAAGAGAAAGTTGTCAAGCTATTTCATAGTTGACTCACCCAATTCAAACTGAGATATATCGGAAGAATCTTGACCCCGAGATTGCTACTTGGGACGAGGTTGTCAAGGCTGCCAGCATGGCAGAGGTCTTGGTGAAGCTTTTGCAGAAGAACTGAGAAGAATCTGGGACCGAGTATCAGTCTCAGGATGAGGAAAAATATTCCAAATATGACGAAGATGACGAGGACGATGCTGATGCACCGGCGGATAGCGGCAGCGATGCCGACAAAGATGTGGTTGAAGAATCCCCCAAGCGCGAGCATGGAGGGCGTGTTGGAGCATCACAGGCCCATGCGGAGACAATGTGTACAGCTGCCGTTGAGTGGGATGAACAGCCGTTGACGCTGCATCAGCGTGATGACTTCATGCGAAAGGGTTTGTGCTTCAACTGCGGAGGGCGAGGCCACCGTGCTCAAGGCTGTCCGTCTCCAAAATCACAACAAGCCCGGAGTGAGCTCGAAGGCGGAATTGATACGCACACAATGTACTTTTCAACCAGCCCCCAGTTGTGGGATGCCCTGTACCAAAGTACCGAGATGGGGAATAATCTGCATGTTGGAAGCATACAATTTGATGTTCTTCTCGAAGTCGAGGAGGGCGGGGTGGAGCCCATTGAATTTTTCGAAGATTCCATTGAATTTTTCGAAGACTCTGACACGATAATTGACTCCAAAATCCAAAGACACATTGAAACCGATATCCCTCACCTACTGTAGCATTTTATTCAGTTCGTACGTCACGCGTCACAGGGCTTCAAAAATACGAAAATTTTCGTACATGTCACGGGTCACTGGGGTCGAGTACGAAAACCGCCAGAATGTCACGAAGTCGCTGAAAATCGCCCCAAAAATCGAAATTTCGGCTTACACGGTTGCGCGCGCCGTGGTGTTTGCACGAGCTGCTCTTGTTGACAGCTTTGGGCATAGGGGCTCATTGGGTGTTCAATTCAAGTACGATTTCAGCGGTTTGGACAATTCTCACCTTTTTTTACAGTGTATCGACTCTGGTACATGCTATTTAAAATTTTCCTGGCGCTTTCCGACAAAAGTATGTACGAAAATTTTGGGGATGTCACGGTCTCCCGAGGCCAAGTACGAAAACTGACTTTCGTACTTTTGGGTCACAGGTCACAGGCCGGTACGAACTGAATAAAATGCTACAGTAGGGGCGAAAGGAATTGAATTGACGACACCAACTGATTTTGCTGTTGGCACAACGGAGGGTGCGAGAATGTCCTGCGAGATTTTGAAACCCGAAGTGGATAACAGAGAGAATCCCGATTTCTTGATGATGGAGGCAGCACCGATGCCCACGTATGACGCTGACATGAGTGTCGAGGACGAAGCAGATGCACCGCCACCTGTCGATCCCGTCGATCTTATTGATCCGCTGATTTCTTCCACGGATGCTTACTTCCCGAGCGCAGAGCGGTTGCGCTACATGGAGATTGGTAGGGAAGTTGGGAAGGATGCGAGGGAGAAGGAGGTGAGGGATGCAAAGGAGGTGGAGGTGGGAGCGAAGGAGGTCCAGGGCGTGTTGCCTTGACACGCAAGGCCCTCGCAATCGACAACGAGCCTTATGCGAATGGTACCGCAGCCATCGCCGCCGGCCAGGCAGAGCACCACGGTGCTATCGGTCGATTTGGGGACCACCCCGACTTTCCCTTCCCCCTCCACCGCTCCCATCGTCACCAATGATCATTTGGAGGAAGGTGAAGCACTCGATAACACCACCACGGGCGACATTTGAGCCCGTGCACACGACGGTCTGGAGGGCGGATGTAACGGTGCACTGCGTGCACCCCGAATTCCTGCCGATTGTTCCCTCACTAATTGTTTCATCGACACTCGTTGATTGGGACCTTGACGCTGTTACTTGACATCACACACACTCCTTGACTCCCGTTTCCCCCTTCTATTTCATATAATATTCTGATCTACTATAAATACCCAACTGTCTGTAGTTAGTTCCCCAGTGAATCCGATACTCTTATGCTGCTTACTCTCTGAACTATCTCTCTCTCTCCGATTTCTGTGCTGGAACTAGCCGCCGACTTGCGTGCCGGCTGCTCTCCATCACAGTGACCCTCGGGGCTCGCGATCCACGCATGCAAACGTGCACCGCCTCGACGATCGAGGGGAAGTCAATGGCGGATCATGGTGTGGGCGGTGAGAACGGTCGTGACGCCGCTGCCGGCGTGGAACGCCTTGGTGCTGCGCGAGGTGGATGCGACGAGCGTGCCCTCTTCCAGGGTTTGTGTATGCGGGCTGCGTTGGGTTAGTTGTTGGTCAGTAATGAAGAAGGTCGGCAACTCACAAATAAGTGCCCGTTGGATGCGTACCACAGGCTCGAGCCCAGCCAGCTCCTGCACGGGTGCAAGCACCTTCTCCAGTGCATGACCGGCAATTTTCCACGCCTGCCCAAGGATCACGACTTCCTTGAAAGCTCGTGGAGGCCGTTTGCCTGTGTCTCCATAAATAAAACAACACACAAAATAGATAAAGAAACGCACCTTCGGTAACGTAGCCAACAACTCCACCAACTCTGCCACTAACCCCTCCTCCTCCTCCTCCTCTACCTCCTCCAGCTCATCCAACGACATCCAATGATTGTCCGCATCCCCGTCTAAGTCCCCACCATTCTGTGTGTGCGGCCGCACCGGCATCTGACTCCGCCTACCCGCCCCCTGCGTGCGCAGTCGCCGGTCGACATCATTGAGTGAGAAGGTGAGGATGGCACCCACACTCGGCGCAGGTATCTGCACGTGCGCGAGCGAGGGTGGCGGGCGCTTGATATATTGACGGGTATGTACTTCCAGTGTCGAGCTGAGGTGGACATGTGATGCGCATCTGGCGATGGGGCAGAGGACAGGCCACGACGCGCGCCGCGGAGCCTCCAGGGGACAGACGAGGTACGGGCATAGTGGGGTAGCCTTGGCGTAAGACTTGATATGAGCATGACCATGGGCGAGCTCGAGGCGCAGTGCAGTCGGTCGGCATCTGGGTGCAGATATTAGTGCCCACCCCACGAGTGAGGTGAGTCCGCCATAGTGCGCAGGCTATAGAGTAACAGATGAGTATGGGGCTGCGGTAGAGAAGAGGCACGCAGATGTGTACCTGCTGCATGAAAGTCTCGAGGCCGTGTACAAGCGCGCATGTCATGGGGTGGGTGATGAGAGGGTGTGCACGGTTGAAGGCGGTCTAAGAATACAAAATCATGAGACAGACGAACAAAACCAGATCCAAGACGAGGAGACGGGCAGGCGAGCGGGTTGAGGGCTAATGAGGTGGGTGTTCATTGGACGATGTCCCACAGACTATTAGCAAAAGGAGAGCGAAAAGGGTGGAGAACATAGTGGTGGTATATGCGCGGGTCGCGCTGGAAGCCGTATTGATGCCGTTGATGGCAATTGATGGCCTTGACTTGTTTGTTTGGTGAATTGCCGCCAACAATGCCACCGATCATGCTATGGTTCCCCCTCAATCCCATTTCCCGGATGCTCTCAGCCAGTTTGCCTTGTATGGATAGGATAATGACACTTATTTTCACATGAAATAAAGCAAAATTTCAGTCTGGACTGAAATGTGAATCTATTTGGTAAGAATCAATATACATATCAGCATCAGATTTGGCCTGTATCTAATGCAGCTGATTCTCATAGTTATTTTGTAAGAATCAATACATATATCAGCCGCATCAGATACATGCCGTATCTGATGCGGCTGATTCTCATAAAGAAACTGGCTTCAATTCTTTCAATCAGCTGTATCAGCTGTCTCGGTAACCCAGACGTTCGGTGACACTTCCACAACACAGCGGACCTAGCGGACCGCTTGATCCGTGATTGACAGTCGGAGTTGAAAAAGAAGTGCAGAAGTGTCACCAGAACGTCTGGGGCAGTTCGTATAGCAACACCTACCATCGAGTCACACCGTGACTCTTCCGCATTTGAAACCGCCGATCCGCGAACCGTAAAAGTCGCCACAAACACTTCCCGAGGCCAGAGAAAATTCAGTTTCATATAGCTATTATGCTCTATGACTTCTAGAGGTGAGCCCTTTCAATCTCAGTAGCTATTTCTATAGTGTAGAATTTTTTTTGTACTATCAATTCATTTTTCTGTTATGAATCAGATCATGATGTCATCTGCCCCTTTCTCTTCATCCTCCCATGTTGTCCCCCGTTATTGCGCCAATCGACAGGGATCTGTTCGCAGACGAGAGTCAAAACTGAAAGGGCAGAAGGTGCCAGCCCGGCGGCGCGTCGAAGAACAGCTGATGGGATTCGGGTGGATCAGAACGGAAAAGTGTGATTGATTGTTACAAGTGTGACTCGATGGTAGGTGTTACTGTACGAAGTGCCCCAGACGTTCCGGTGTGATCTCTGCACTACATTTTCATTCTCCGACTGTCAATCACGGAGATCACCACCGGAGCGACTGGGTTACCGAGACAGCTGTATCAGATACGGCCCGTATCTGATGCAGCTGATATGTGTATTGATTCTTACAAAATTAATCTGAGAATCAGCCGCCGCAGATATGGGCCAAATCCGATGCGGCTGATATGTGCATTGATTCTTACCAAATAAATTCACATTTCAGTCCAGACTGAAATTTTGCTTTATTTGGTGTGTTTGTCTTCATCTAGGCATTCCATCCGCTGTTAAGGATGTAGGGGTTAGAGTGGACCATAACGTGTTCAACTTCGTGATGGTTTCAAAAAGACTAACACCTTGGGAACCCAATTCTATTCAGATGGTTGGTCGGGACCAACGGAAATACCACCACAGTGAGTGTTTCTGACATGTCCGTGACCCGTGGCTAAACCCTCCTGTAGACATCATATCGACTGTGGCACTTGCTGCCGAGGAACAACGAATAGGTCATAATGGTGAGACTGGGAAGGCCTCCCTTGATTTTCTTGACCTAATAATGGGATATAGATCTCTCAAAATCATTTGCAACGATCATGCAGGGCCAAAATGGTATGCAACCTTGAAAAACTGCACACTAAAATAGAGTCACTTATTTGCGTCTGAACAGCCACGGACCGTGACATGATAATAGGTTGGTATCACCTCTCAACTTCTTTTTGTGTTAAGCGGATGTATTCAGCAGTCACCAATTGGGAACCGGGGCATGGTTCCTTGAACACAGAATATTCCTAGAATGGAAGTTGGGCAACATACGAAGCAGCTACAATTAATTGTGGCCCCAATTTCCTGTGAAGCCTAATTAAATCTGGGCCCCAATTCTTGGGGCCACTGTTTTGAGATTTAATCTTGTTTAATCCTGTCATATACGTGCAATACAATAGAGTGTTTGTGGTGGAGCAACCAGATCAACTGGTGGCTCGTGTTTTAGATTAGTGTCAGGACCGTCCAGCATGTGCTAGCCACTATTTCATCCTCTCTATGGGGGTTATAAACGGTGGCTATGTTAGCCCCCAAGGACGGGGAGTTCCCGAGAAAAAATAGCCACCAGTTGATTTGGTGGCTCCATTGCAAACACTCTAATATATTTTATCTGGGTGGTAGATTAATCCTAGGTACAATTAATCACAGGCGAGTCCGATTATCTGGCTGCCGATTAATCAGTGGTGCTCGCAATTAATCTTGAGATAACACAAGTCTGATTACTTATCTGGGATCCCCACTGCGAATAATCCCACTCCGCTTAATCTCATCACAGAATAACATTAACATACTGCATGGTACATATACATGGCCCACATAGCCTACATTGGTGTTGAAACAGGGAATTTAATCCTACCATGTAAACAATTCAAGCCCAGGATTAATCCTACAATTCAACCTCAATTAATCCCAGATGATATCCCTCGCAATTAATTCTTTCATTTCCATGGCGAGGGCATGTAACCATGTGCTTGAAACACAGCTGCTGCCTTGGGCCCACCCGCCACCCAACCCCATTTTGCAGGTAGGTTCTCAGTGATGTTCTTGTCAGTCTCTTTGGCTTGGCTTGTGCTCAGCTACACTATACATTCTCACTGTAGGAATTTCCTCAATTTCTTCGCATTTCTTGCCTGCCGTCCTCCCTCTCCTTCAAGGTTGTGTTCACAACATCCCGATCAACAGCCTCGGCTGCTGTGACTGTTCTTGAATACTGTTGTTCAACTCGGTGTCACCATCCCCAAACAAGCTGGCAAGACCTGTACAACAACTCAAGAACTGTACAACAACATCAACATGCCAATCCACCCCTGCTGCCTTCATTAATAGTGCATGACCCCATCATACTATGTCCCTGACAGCTGGTATTTCTTCTTGTTCTTTCGTAGTCATTGAACCGGAGCATGATGTGGCAGGGTCAATTCCATTATATCTTGATGCTCACTCTGATTGAATTTCTGGGACAGTCTGAAATTAAAGGCTGGTCACCCTTCACAATCAATGAATGTCTCGCAGTTTGCCATGAACTGGCTTTTCATTTACTTTTAGAACCTGAGCAACCCAAACAACCCGATCAATTGATCAGATCAACTATCTGATCAATCAAACTAGGAGTACCTTTTTGGAACTCCAATCGGTTTCAATTGGTTCCCCGACCTACCAGGTTACCAATCAACTCCTTTACACTCATATACCCCTGCATTTATTCTTCATTTACCCTATCTGTTGTCATTGGACACTGTACCTTAGTTACAACCTGTGAAGCAGTTGAGCTTCAGTATGGGATCTTGTTAGTGAAAGCCTAAGTGTAGTGCTGTGAGCACTAAACCTGAGCTCAAAGTCGAGACCAGCACCATCAGCGAGAGTCAGAGCCTCTCACCCAGACTTCGTGTGATCCTGTGATTGGAGCCCTGTTACCCAGGTACAGTGGTCGTAACCCGCCAGCTTCATTAGCAACTTGATCAATTGATCTCAACTGATCCAATCAAAGCACCTACAGCCACCCCGGCCGTCCCATCAACTGAGCCCGGCCCATTGTTCTCTTTGAAGGTAGGCAGGCAGCAGCGACATCTATATACCCAGTGGCCCCCTGGTAAATTTTCAATGTATGTACTTACTAGCAATGTACTAGTAGTTTATTTTATTTGAATGTTTGCCACCGAACCATCGAACACAACTTGTCACAATGACGTCACATGTGTGATGGCTGCACGCGCTCAACGTGTCTTGGCAAGATATTCAGTGTGCAAGATGTTTGAGTCCACCCTTGACAAGACATGACCATTTGAGGGTCCTTACTGGACAAATTCCGCATTTGTGCATTACCATGGGGCCTCTGCATGAGATCTCACAAGATATCCCAAGAAATCACAAGAATTGGTTCACTTTCTTACATCTTGAAAGATCTCCCAAAATCTCACAATATCTTCTGACATCTTGCAAGATTACTAATGGTTTGATTTGCAGATCAAATTTCCGTTCTTGAGATCTCGCAAGCTGTCAACTGACATTTTCAGAGATCTCTGACATAAAGCCCTCTCGCAATATTCCATGCTGGAAAGCATGTACTGTTTCTTCTCTCGAGATCTTGCAAGATCTGGCACCTAGGTTTTATCATCCCAATTTGGGCAATTGGCCTGAGCTAAACTTCGCACAGTTTCCCCGTGGCCAGAAAACTCCGACAGCCTCCACATGGTGAGTCCTTGCTGACAGACAGCCTGACCGTTGCAACACTATCGCACCATATACACACAATGCTTGGCCAGGCTATTCTTGGACCGGTGGCCGCAATGTGCTACGTGGTAAGCTTGGCCTAGTTATGTAGATGCTGTTTTTCCGGCTTGTTTTGTCTGCTTTCATAGCGGAACCCCTTGAGAACCTCTGTTTAGCCTACCAAATGCTCGAGTGCATTGTTGTCCAAGCACTGTGAACACAATGGGGGGACTCTGCTCAGCTAATGGTACAAGTCAATGAGGCCTTGCACTTTTTTCAAGTTGCAGAACAGGTGTGCACCCCAGTCTCT
>JARKIC010001151.1:0-147703 GCA_029378375.1 Mycena olivaceomarginata | reverse complement strand
AGGCAGAGATGGAACGGGTTGAGAAGGAGAAGGCGGACAAATCAGACGCGAGGCAGAGGCAGAACGCAAAGCAGAACGGGAGCAGGGCACACAGCGCGAGCGATCCCGGTGCGTACAGCGGGATCAAAAGTACACCAGTGCCAGGTGGACAGCCGCGCTTGCCTTTGAACGATTTGAGACTATTCTCATCGCCGAAGAATTTTCAAAGTTCAAGTTCTCCGATTCCACGCCATTGACTTTCGAGGCACTACCGTGGCCGGTGCTCTCCAAACCTGGACCTACACTGCGCAGCATATCACGGGCGACCATGTTCGTGCATTTTTCAAGGCACCCACGGCAACGGCCGCCAGATCAGAGGCGTACCCCGCACCGGGTACTTATCGGAAATATCTTCTGAAGCAAGCGCTCCTTGCATTTCACGGAGATAAGATGGTCACACGTATTTCTACCGTGGACGATGAAGCGTTGCGGCAGCAAATCTTGACAGCGGCCAACACCGTGACTCAAATTTTGAATGAACTTCTGCAGCACCCTGGTTGAATTTCAACTACAATATGCGTCGGTTATATATGTAGACTGTCTCGAGTAGATAGTGACCATGCGCAGTAGGAGTGGAAAATATAAGCACTTCGGTCTAGTAACTATAGCTGGGGGCTGCGGTCCGTCAATATCGTGCGGTCAAGAGACCTTCTTGAATGGCCTTAATCTCTGAAGGAAACCGGTTGAGTTCAGACCTAGTAAGGGTAGTGCTCATATACGTGGTGCAATGTGCTTTGAGTGAAACCGAGCCATTTGGAAACTGCCTGAAATTAAGATGAGACTCAGTTCTTCAGCATCAAGTCGGATTTACCTGTCATGTACCACAGATTTTGGACCCCGAGATACCGCCAGCAGCCGTTGATCTCGCCCTCGCTATCCAATCCCCAGATCGGCCCGCATTTATCAGCTACTTCGCTCCCACATATGGCACGAATCGGATCGCGAAGACTCGGATCTGCAGCACTGTACCGTGGAATCAACAGAACGCAAAGCGATGGAGAGATAAAGGCTCGCGCTGTTGCAAAAATCACCGCATCCGCAGGAAGAACTGACCCGTTCTCAAATTGTAACCCATCAGCGGTGAACTTGTCGATGAGACTGTCGTTTTTGAGCTTGATCTTACCAGAAATGAGGAGATCGCTCGCTCCGATATCTATGAAAGAGTGGTCGAATCAACAGCATGAAAGATTGCAAGGCGCTCACTCCTTTCTGCTTTAGCAGCAACAGAAATCCAGTATCTTTGATTCCTTTATTCAACTTATAGCTGACACGTCTTAGACCGTCCAGAAGTTCCCTGGAGACGAAGGAGTAAGCATGATTAGTGCTGTCCATTAATATAATACGAAATAATATATTATTAATATATTAACAATAATACAAATATGATATGGCTCCAGGGCCACCTACATAATAGAGAGGTTGTGCACAAGCCGCACACGGCCTTTGGGCATTGTGCAAAGCCGCGGGGATTTTCCGTGTTCACATAGGAAGAGTTGAGCTTTCAGTGACCCCGTTGAGTGCGGGGGAATTTTAGACTATGGGATGGTTGCCTGATTCGTCATTCAATTCGTGGGTGGTGTGGAATCAGTGCGGATACTCGAGGACAAATCATTGTATTCACTGGATTTGATTGGATAGCCGCATGAATGGAACATTCAAAATGGTATTCATGCAAGTCAGTTATAGTCAGTTTGTCAGTTCAAAATATAAAATACTCCCCGCGGCTTTGCACAATGCCCAAAAGCCGCGTGAAGCCGCATGCGGCTTGTGCGGCTTTTGCACAACCTCTCTAATATTGATACAGGATGATATGATATGATATGATATTGATATAATATGATACAGTGCTCGCCGTATTATCATATTATTCTCATATTATATGACTGTATGTGGGCACTAAACACCCTTTGCCCAAGTTCTTGCACTCACTCAGAAATTTGGAGTTATCAATAATCAAAGTTCAACTTGACCTACCCAGATCTACCATTGGGATTTTTGAGTTGCTGGTACAGTGATCTGAGTGGCCAAGCCGACATCAAAAGCAGTGCCAAGAGGTTCGAAATGGGCTGTTTATGCTGTTTTGACCCTAATGTGTGTTGAGATGGTTCTTGAAGTGGTGAATATGGACTGTTATACAAGCCTCAACCAAACTGGCAAGGGATTTGGCGCACTGAAGCAGTAGAAGTGTGTTATTAATATATTGTTAGTATATTATAATATGTATTAATACATACACAGATAATATAATACGGATACAATACAGGCTCAGACCCCATAATATGATATTGATATAATATGATATGCAAAATTTCATATTAATATCATATGTGGACAGCACTAAGCATGATACCACTGTGGACCAGTCCAGACTCAGTACTTGTCCCCTTCCATGATAGCGTCGGTTTGCCACTGAGCTAATCCGTTTTCAAGGAGCAGATGAGGCATTGATGCCTGCAACTTGTCCGCAATCTCGGTGGGGAAGATTCGAGTACAAAGCTGCCAGCATATTCAAACATTCAGACTGTAGAAATAGAGCAGGGCCGATGCACGCCTGCCAACCAAATTCCAGTTCTTGTCTAAATCCATAACAAAGTTGGGGCTTCATAACATGGTGATGTCTACATCGTTCGCCAGATCGGCAGCGAGGTCGTGTGCTGGTTTGATTATTTCGGACCAAAAGAAATAGATGAGTGCTAATCACCTGCAGTCCCCGATCCAACCACAATAACCCTTTGTCCTTTGAATTCCGAGCCGGATTTGAATTGCGTGGAATGGCACAATTTTCCGGTAATAATTTCCTACCCACTGTCAAAAACATACGGGACGGCTGAGACACACCCACACCATATCAGGAATCTTCAGTATGCGCACGGATCCATCTCCGGTTCCAGTAGCAAACACTGACAGAGTCCATGAATAGTCTATTACTACAGATGAAGAATGGTATTACCTAGATGGTCAACGGAAAAT
The DNA here is from genome assembly GCA_029378375.1 of Mycena olivaceomarginata. NCBI lineage: Eukaryota > Fungi > Basidiomycota > Agaricomycetes > Agaricales > Mycenaceae > Mycena > Mycena olivaceomarginata. The sequence goes on along the minus strand of JARKIC010001151.1, from coordinate 144,694 downwards.
GTGCATGTCTGTCTATCTATGACACTCCACTCGGAAGATTCCATGTCCTGTGTCGTGGTTGTAGTAGTCCGATTGGGGTAAGCACTTGTTATATAATCAGCACAGCCACGTCATTCTTTGAAAGGCGACCGTGAAACTAGCATCAATATTTTCGAGAAATTCCAGCATACAGAATGTTTGATTCACCATTGCAAAGCTTCTCCAATTTATTTGAACTTTTAGAGTCCTGTTTGAGGCTCGAAGTGCAGCACAAGTAATAGTCACATGTCATGCTTCGGTGCTTCATCCATGATCCACCTGGATTCTGAGCTCCAGATAAAAAGTCTGAGCAGGCAGGAACATTCAGTGTAACACAGATTCACCCGCAGCAAAAACTAGTTTAAGTATCTATCCTGTAGGCACAAAACATCGAAATCCGGTGGCGTGGCTGTGCAGATTATGTAACAAGGTTTTACCCTGATCGGACCCCTGCACTTACTAACAGACTTCAATATATTGAGGTACAAGATCAAGTAATATTGAAGTGTCTGGCTGTGAGAGACTACAGTTGTAGCAGTTGTGGATATCCAGAGACTTCGCGTAGAATTCTAGCCAGTTGGCGATCTGCAAATTCAATTAAACCACCGAAGGGCTGCCTAAATTGATTCTGACCTTGTAAGGACAATTTCATTCAATTCGGCACAGGTTGTGACCCGTGATCCAAAATACCAATTTGGCACTTTGGCAACCAACAAATTTTGGTGTGACACCTCCAAAAATTCAGCATTCAAGACAAAAAATTTCGAAAATTCTGCCTTTTTTGCACCTTCAAGGGAGAGTTGGCCCCAATGTCACACATTTTATATTCGGCACTGGGCGCTGTGACCCGTGACCGAGACCAAAATTCATTGCGGCACAGGGGATGCATGATGGGTGAGTTTTGTGTTCTAGTTCAGTTCATACAGATGAACCGAATCTCTTCCACTATTTTCGCGATGTTTACACATTATATTCGCCAAATCAACCACATTGATGGGCCATTTTGCTTTATTCGACTTTAAAATCCAAAAATGCTGTCAGGGGAAACCCTGCTCCAGATGGTTTTCTGGCCACTATCGCCCTTCTGGCCAGATCCACTCCAAACACTTTTCCGTCCAATGCTCCGGATGGTTTTCCAGCCACTGCTCCGGATCCTCCTGTGCCCATCCATTCATCTGTCCAACCATTCAGGACATGTCCACTCTCACTGGCACATGCTATGTGATCAGGTCCGGGATCACTGTAGATACCTCTGGACACGTGCTACTGGGTAGTTACTGATCAGTATATCATGGGAATCCTCATCCTTTCTTCTCTTCAGATTCCCCTGCTAGGTGCGTAGTATTTCCGCTCCTGTATTCTAGTACCCATATTTATACTTCGGATTCCCCTCCTAGTTTCCGTGCCCCATGCCGAGCTTAAGTTTGCCTTTACAAATGCCTTGGAATGCTTCTTGAAAGACTATTGGAGGTTGATTGTTTCCAAATCTTTGTTGCAGCCACCTCTGGTTGGTCGCGACATGTCCAAGTCGTGTTGGTATCCTTCCCAAAATGAACAGATTACATAATAAGGGATGACGGTAATGGGTGTGGTAACTAACAGACTACCTCCGAACATTGCTCGTTCACAAATAAAGAGTTGAAGACAAGCCAGCACGAGTAGTGGCAGCGCCGTCAAGCACTTTGCACCAAAGTATAGTGCCAATGCATCATCACAATCAGCCCCTCTGTTGTACATCCATAGCCCTGCAAGTGGCAGTGAGGGGGGGGGAGGCAGGAGCTGATAGGGGTGGGACAGTGGTAGTGTTGTAGCCAACAACATTGATGGGTGTGCACATCAGCCGAACGTGATGTAGCCGCTCCTACCATGTCTTTGTTGCTGACATCAGGTGACATGGCAGAGCATTGCAGACTTGCAGCCGTCCATCTGTTGTCTGTTGTCCATTGTCCATTGTCTGGTGGACGGGACACCCGTCTTCACCACCGTCCGGTGACGGGACAGGACACTGGGGGGAACCACAGCCCAGCAACAGGACAGGATGGTTGTGTCACGTGCCGTGACTTCACATCCTTTTCGGACGCCATCGGACTCCGACGATCTCTGATCCCGATTATATCCGACACTGCCTTTCTGTATTCGCCCTTGTTCTATTGGTTCGTACTACATATGATTCCCTCTGACTCCTAGGTTATGCCTTATGCTTCTCCATCACGGAGCCACCGGAAACCCGATGATATCCGAGTCAGCTTGACTTCACTTGACTCATAACGACTCAGTCCATCACGGACCCACTCGGAACTCCGAAGCTCCGGTACTTACATTATATCCCCACTAATACTTTACTCTCGTATAAATACAAGTCATGTGGTAGTTATACTTCAGTTTGAATATCGACTTAGTCTGCCCTATACTCTTCCTCTCGGACTCCGTCCTCTTCCGAGTCTTCCTCCGAAATCGGGCACCAGGCGTAGAGAAGGGCGCAGCGACGAGCTGAAGCCAAGCCCCTTCCCTTCCAGTATACAGGTTCGGACTCCGATACTTTCCCTCTATATCTCGACCCCTTCATCTTGCTTATACGCACTTCATCTCTCAGGCGTATATCAGAACTCCGTCGGATCCCGGTCAGGAACCGGTACTTGACAGGTTGTTTGTCCATCCGTCCGTCCACCCAACCATCCTGGATGGGTACAGTGATGAGCCCTAGGTTGTAATACCATCAGAGAAAGTAACACACTCCGAATTTGGCTGTTTGATATCGTCCATTTTGATCTCTTTGAGGGTGGGGAAGCTCTCCAGATCCAGCTGTTCAAAGATGTGCCTGACATCAGCCACATCGGTGGGGCTTTGAGAACAGGCTGCGAACATGGTTTGGAACCAGATGTTATGAGATAGATAATAAAACCGACATAAGGATAGACTTGCATAGTGGCCCACCCAAAGTGAATCCTAGCCAGCAAGCCGTGGGGTGTAGAACTGGCCATAATTTTTTCAGAAGGACATTGTGAGTAGGGCGGTGTATGAGGTTAGCGCCAGCAAGAATCATAAATTGAAGAACACTGATTTGATGATCTTTGGCCCGTCAGCATACCTTCAGAGTATCAATGTTCGTGCACAGGTTGAATATATCGGCCTCAATGAGAAGTTCAAATGGGGCCACCAGTTGCTGGACTTCGGAGCCACGGCTTTTAAGAAAGGCGACGACGGCCGGGACACGTCCTATTAGCTCGAGGGCTCGCAGGCATTCCCAATCCAAGCTATGAGAAGTCAGTCAGAATATTCACACAATATTCTCGTAACGCATGGTAGCTCCTGAGCTCAGGGACTTCGTCAGAGCCTGGACCCACGGGTCGATTATTGGATCTCTGACTCTATCGCACCCACCCGCATACAGAAATTCGAAGGTTTGCAATATTATCATGCTGCTCAGTCCGCTTCAGTGGGATGACTTGAGAAGAGCGCACCAGTTATCCCACTTCGGAATAACACGCACAAGCGTCCCCAGCAAGTCGGTAATTTTTGGATTTCTTTGGCTCTCCCACGTCGTTGACAATGACGCAGCGGGGATTGAGCAATGGAAGGCCGTTGCAGAGCCCATCGACATTGTCTGAGCTCCCGATGCAAGGGGCGAGGTGAGATACACGTCTGTCAGATTTGGAGTACATTCAGGATGGTGTGCATGGCATTGCCGAAGCCACCCTCGACGCGCAGCTTCTTGATGAAGACCCCAAGTCCTTTGTTAGTTGTCAGGGCTGCCTGGAGCGCTTCGGCCTGTGCAATGGTACGAAGAATTATGATTACAGTAAAAGTGTCGACAGGAGTCGACAGGCGAAGCCATGATTTGCAGATCTCGATGCGGAGTATTTAATCGGGGTCAAGAAGTGGCTTTCCTCGCTGGTCACAGAACACCTTGTCGGGGTACACGAGGAGAGGTGCCAGGATTTTGGAGATGATTTCGTCGGGAAGTCGATTGGTATTGAAAGCCATGTCAGCGAAAGGGAAGCCGAAGAAGCCTGATCCACGTTCAACTGAGAGACGTTGCAAGGACGCCTCTTTTTCCAAGCAGCTGCCAGAAAGCGTAGAAAATTCAAAAAAGAACCTGATTCTTTAGTCAACAACATAATGACCTCTCAAGGCCCTAATTTCTTTCTTCAAGCTTTTGAACGAAGTAATATCTTTCGGAGAACAATGTCGAACTTGCTCTCGATGCGTCGTCGTACGAAGCGCGGATGGTTCGGGAATGAAATTTTTGTAAAGTTCTGATCGTGCATTCCAATTCCGGACACACCCTCGGGCAAATCTTTTATTTTCTGGATATTCAAAGGTACCAACTTAGGTTGGGCAGCATAGTTTAAGGAAATATAATATGTTCTGACTATGTATCTTACAAGGATAGCTTAGCTATGTTCAGGCTGTTACTAATTAACCCGTGGCCTCGTTATCTCTTGTCGGCGATGGAGTCTGAAAGAAGGGAACTGAGAAACATAATGGTTGTATGTCGGAAAAATCGAAATCTCAACGTAAGGCCACGTAAGGCCTTGTGAGGCCGTAAGAGCACGTGACTTATAATGACATCATAAGAGAAATGATAGTTTTATAAGATCACGCCAACTCATGAGAATCCGGGCATCCTATGAGATCAGGCTGTCTTGCAAGTGATCATTTTCATTATAAGGCATCGCAAGGGTAGGCGGCCTGGATAATGAAAAAAAATGTTACCGGGTGTCTCTTTGGTTCTTACTGACTTCACTTTCTTACCCGCTCTTACGGATCTCAGTTATTGGTCACATTTACTGATCAAGTTTATTTTCTTACTGATTGTACTACATTACATTACATGCTCACACTTTTACTTACTTCGTTACTGACTACTGACGATAGTTACTTACTTTGCTATATTGTTGTTACTCTACTAAGGGCCTGATCGGGTGCACAGAAATCTCCTAGAAATTCAATAGAAATTTGTTTTAGAAAGTTTGTCACATAAGGTCACACCGTGTGCTGAGCACTTGATTGACGACGGTCGACGCGTGCCCTATCCGTTCCTCATGCCTCGATTCCAAGATGCCGCCATCTTGCGACGCCGCTCTGCTATTGCCGCCGCTGCCGTCGCGGTTGCCTTTTTTGGCTGTGAATCCCTTGGCCTTGAGAAAACTCACCCACGACCCATGCACACCTCGATTCTGACTGGACGTAAATGCTCGACGAAGTCTTAGCTGGGCATCCAGATCGTTGTCGGCGGGAGCTCGGCATGTCAGCACTTCAATTTGCACTACTTTGGGCGGAGCTAGCAGCAACTGGAGATCTCGCAGATAACCGCTATGTAACAGCACAGGAACAGCTCGCCATCTTTATCTATTGGATGGTTCACGGCAGCAGCCAGCGCGAGCTCCAAGAACGATTCCAGCGCTCCGGTGACACTATCAGTCGATATATCAATCGAGGTCTCGAGCTCTTCACGGCGTCATTTACGAGAAGTATGTACGGGATCCAGCAAACACCACACCCGAGAAGATACTCGACAATCCAAAATGGTATCCATTCTTCAAGTACTGCCGTGGAGCCGTTGATGGTGTGCATTTCCTTGCCTACGCATTGGAGCAGCACATTCTGCGATACCGCGATCGACATGGAGATGTTACGCAGAACTGTGTTTGCAGCCTGTGATTTTGACATGCTCTTTCTCTATGTGATGTCGGGCTATGAAGGAACCACCGCAGATGGGCAACTTTTCATTATCGCACGACAAAACGGCTTCTCGTTACCTCCTCCCGGCTGTTACTATCTGGCGGACGCAGGTTTTCCCAACTGTGACATGCTCTTGGCGCCTTATCGCGGGATCCGTTACCATCTGAAAGAGTGGAAGCGTGGAAAGCAGCGGTAGGTCTCCAATTATTTCTTTGAATCGGCTGACTCGGAAAATAGCCCCCAGAACCACGAAGAGCTTTTCAATCTTCGGCATGCGCAGCTACGAAATGTCATAGAGCGGATATTTGGGGTGAAGAAACGGTGGTTTCGGGTCCTGGTCTCACGGCCGGAGATGGGGGTACCGTCAGCAGGCTCTTTATGGTCGGAGCAGCTGCTGCCTTGCACAACTTCCTTCGCATTCACGAGCCCATCGACGATCTTGGCGAAGACGAAGAGTACGATGTCGAGGGCCACCCTTTCTTTGCGGCGGCTGCGGGGAACGAGGATGATGCAGTGCCGGTCATCGCTGTAGATAACACAGAGAAGGCAAGGGCCAATGCTCGCCGCGATCGGATAGCTCAGGCAATGTTGGGCGGTATATGTACTGGATCACCCGGATTTGCAATGACAAACAATTTATTACTCGAAACATGGGCTGCAGTGCTGAGGATGCGGTACAAGGTGATGCTAACAAGACAAAGATGCTGAGGATCCGGTACAAAGTGATACTAGTGAGACAAAGACGGTAGTGCGAAACGAGTACAAATGCTGATGCTATGTGATATGGAATGGGAGGTGCGTGATGTGAATAAGACGAGAGTGCGAGGCGGGTCGGGGAGCACAAGAAAGCTCAGAAGTCCTATCATGAATCAGAAGATGAATTGGCGATGGCCAATCGAACATTACCTAGTAATCATCCGGCACGGCGAACCCAGCTTCCTCAAGTATGCTGGCAATCATTCCACGACGGCGTGAGTCGTTTGTAGCCAAGAATGAATATATGCGCTTGGGTATGGGATGCAGTAAGGGCCTTGGATACGATCGTGAAGAGTCGGCCGCGTGGATCTGGTGGAAGCATTGTCGGGTTCTCAAGAATGTGCATCACGTCGTCGACATAAGAAACGTCCTCAGTCGTGACGATGGGCTTGAGCATGGCGGCTGAGAGATTTTCGACAGACTGCGCGATCTGGCTCCCCGCCTCTGTGTTGCGGCGTGCGACACTGCTATTGCTGGAATCGGATTTGTGCCGACGGCGTCTGGCTTTTGGTTCGGACTCGCTGCTCGTGTCGTCGTCTTCACTCTCCGCACGTGCGCGCTTGCTGGATGGTTTGGCAGGGGACTGTAGCAGCGTCAGAAGCATCAGCAGTGTTCCAACTAAAGATAACACGATACACGCACCACTTTCAGCTCATCGTCATAATTCCCATGACCTCCCATGTCCGCAGGCATGTCCACATCCTGTTGGACATTATCGAGTGCTGCCATTGGCGTGCGCGCATCGGAACTGTTGGTATCGGTAGCGTCGGTGGGTGTTGTGGCTTTTGTTGGTGAGGCGGACATAGCGGCAGTCACTGCAGTGTTCTCCTTCGGGACGGCCTTCTGACTTTTGCGGCGTGCTTTGGGAAAATGAATGACGTGTTCACCAGTTGCGCGGTTCTTGAGTCCATCGTATAGCTGATCAAGCTCGTTGTAAGAAAGGACAGGGCTTTTTGAAGCACCGTGCATATTTCTTGCCATGGCTCTGATTGTCTTCGTGTAAGAGGTCACCTCACAAAGAAGATGGAGACGCACCGCAAGAAAATCCTCGATATACTGCGCCGTATTTACTGCGTGCTTCTCCTTGTCGTCCCATCCCGTCCCACTGAACTTCCTCGACGAAAAGATACAGCTCGAATATTTTCTTTGAGCTACGATACGGTTTCAGCGAAAAGGTCATGTACATATCCATACCGACATCATTCATTTTAGAGGTCACCTTCGCCTGATCTTTCGCTGGCTTTGCTTCCGGGTCGGCAAGACGGACAGCTTTGACTACGTCCGGCCAGACGGTAGGTTTCCACCCGTTGCCGCTTTGGTGTGTTGGTTTCTTATCAAGTAGAGTTGTGAGCGCAGCCGAGGACCTCGATATTTGACCATTTCGTGTTCTTGGGCTCTTTGGTGGACTTGGAGGACATGGGTGATGAAGGAAGGGAGAGACGAGCAAGCGTGATAGGGCGTGACAAAATTTCTGACCCGCACTTCTGATCGGATTTCTGACCAGCCAAATAAAATTTCTAACCGGAATTTCTGGCGCACCCGATCAGGCCCTGACTATATATATTACTGTTTTACATAGGGATCGAACCGGCGACCTCTGCACTAAGGTCCAAAACTCTTACGTCTTAACCAGCTGGGCTATTCACCCGGATATATGTAATGAAGCTGAGTTTGTTTTGTGGTACCCACAGTGCCTCGACGCTCTTGTGTGCCCACAAACCGATACGCGCATCGTGGGCCGCTACCGCTGCTCGGGTCGTCGGTGTCTGCGTGTATCGCCGGCGATGACAGCAGAAGATGAGGACGGAGACAAGGGAAGTGGCTCCGTGGGCCGACGAGAATTCAGATGGGAAAACATTGCATCAAAGAAATGGCAGACATACCTTCACAGCTTTGATCTCATTGTCATGCACCACATCTACGCCAACCACCCGCCTCCCCTGCAGCACCATCGACCTTGAACAGTAGCCACACGCCATCCGAGTCGAATGTGTCCATCAGCCGCCGTCCCGCCTCCTCTCCTACCACATGCGCCGTGATGCCTGACTCCGGTGTGAATTCGACGTGCAGCGCAGCGACCTTGCGGGCATCGATCTGGTATACCGAAAGGCGCCAAAAACACTCCGCAGCTCCCGAGCATCTGCTTGTCTATCTTGCTCTTCCTCGACTCCTTGTTCTTGTCTGGAATTGAGCCGGCCTCTTCGATCAACAACGGCTCGGGATCCTTCGAGTTCAGCTTCATCTCGCCTATCCACACGAGGGGTGCCAAGCTCAGGCAAGCACAGCGCGCAACAAAGCGCCGCAGAATCCTCAGCACCGTGACCGCGAGGACGTAGTTCATGATCGTCATGAACAGCCCGTCAAACGCTGGGATGCGGACCTGCGTGTATTTTCCCACTCTATCAAACATAGAAAAAAATGTTTAGTCTATCGCTTCTGGCACAGATTAGATACGCTCGTACCGTGTCAGCGGGTAAAACTGAATTGGTGCGCTTAGGATGAGGTTCAACCATAAGCTTAAGATAAAACTTTCAACAACGGGTCAGTAATCTTGCAAAAATAATAAGCAAGAAGGGGCTACCTTCAAACAAGCGATAGTCACATTGTTATGTGTTGAAGGAATGAGCCTGTCCATGGCCTGGTACCGATCCACCTCGAACAAACTCTGCTTCAGCAGGTCCGTATCCGGCAAGAGCTCGCCACGTTCTGGGGACGCAGCAGATATAGAAGCCGTCTGCGTACTGGAATCCAGCATAAATAACAACAAGGAGCAGGGTAGGAAGCACTTACTGTATTAGGTGTATTATCGTTGATAAGCCGTGAAACGGACCATGGGTGAAATAGCAAGGAATTTGCCGATTTCTACCTTAATCACGTGGCGCGCTGCTCCAAAGGATTAGCATAAGTCCTATATGGCTAATCAGGGCTTTATCCTGCATGAGGACCTTAATCAAGTCCGCCTGGGATGCATCAACTGGAAAGTTCATACTGGTTGACATCCATGATTAAGGGTTTAATTGCCAAGATTAAGCATCGCTGCTTAATCAAGGCATCGCGGGGCCTACAAACAACATGGGCAATATTAATCATCCTCTCTGATGATCCGGGGCGCCACTGTGGGGTCTTGGTTAAACATTCAGGTACTTTGTTGTGCTTGATTTACAGAGGGAGCCTTGCGCGACGGGTCAGGTGATTCGGGTTTAAACAGTAACCGGTTACCCCGGCTGTGGTTTGAACTTCGCTTATCAACTATCCGATCATTGTTGCCATCCTGATTTGGTTACTTGAGCCAGGCCCGGACGGTAACTCGCATATCTCCACAACCACTTGGCGGTTTGGGCTGATTAAGGTACTGGCCCAAAGCCAGTACCTACGTCTACCTAAAACTGAAGGTCCTGAACGGGGGACAAGAGGATAGAAGATGAGACTGTCTACACGATCGAACAAGGAGCAGTCACACCGGACACACTCAAGCATTAAGGGGTCGACACACGAGGATCCTATATATTTACCCACACGTGATTAACTACGGACGCCTTACTCATATACCAGCCAGTAGACTAATCATCGTATTGTAAGCGTAATTGTACAGTATATAAGGGGGAGGTTTTGGCATGGATAGGCACTGAACTTTCTGTCACTAAGAGCATTAGCCTTTACCGGGTATTGCTTGATAAACGACGGAGATTCGGGACTTGTCACCCAGGACTGACTTCGTTAAGAAGTTTTGTTTCGTCTGCACGAGTAACTTAATATCAATTGTTGGATCGGGATCTTGGGATTGGAAACGGTTAAGAAGCTAGAGAGAGCTTATTAGGATTGAGAACACGGCACCGCACTACAGTAGCCTTGGAAGGCTTATTATTTGGGATTTGGAGAACACGGCACCTTGTTAGGATTGGGATTGTTGGCTCAAGCTTCTAAAGCTTTTAAAACTCGATTTGTTGGCTTAGGCACTCGTTTGGCATTGCTCAAAGAGGTCTAATACTCTAAATCAACCTTGCACTTCGGACTAGACCTCTTAAAACAGGCTTGTTCCTCGCAACCTCTGTTGGATTATCTGTGCTCCTTGAACCTTCTTAAAGCGTTCAAAAGACCCGTACTCGGCGGCACAGTCTAAACCATTCAGGGGAAAGTAGTTAGGATTTGGTTAGTAGTTGCGTTTTTGCCTTAATCAAGCAACTCGCATTCTGCTCGTTGGGTCTTGATTAAACTAGTACTGCTGTTGTAGACACCGAGCAAGCATTTTCATCGTTGTATCGAAGCTGGTCAATTAGGAATTTCTGGACAATAGACAGAGATTTGCCGTTCGGGGTAGCGAGTTCGGGAAATAGTGCCTATAAGAGCCTGAAAAACACGGTCCATCAGGGCCATCCACTTCGTCGAACCAAGGGGACTACTCACCTTGCACATGAAATACTCGGACAAGTCAGAAAAGTCGTTCGGTTTCGGAACATAAGTGTGCGCAAAGAGGTCCTGGTTCAGGTCCTCTGGATCATAGCAGTATCACAGAAACAATTTGAAGAGGTGAGAAACAGGCCCAGGTAATCTAAGGACGGCATGGAGCACTGCAAGGGCAAGTATATCAGGGTTGTTTTGGGGGGGCCAAGGTGGGGAACATACGTGTAGGAGAGCAACAGCAGCTTCGCAGTGGATGCAGAAGTAGTTCAACACCAACACCGTCTTGGTCAAGGTACTTGACACGATTTTTGCGGGCTGCTATGCCAGAGCATGCAGCGCCTAATGGTTGTATCAGTACTGTGACTGTCAAGCCAGACACTGGGTGCTCCATACCTCAAGCTGAGCCACCACATCCCTGTCCCGCTGCAGCTGGGACACCCACATGAAATCCTGCTGGTCGAACTTCAAGTCCGTGATCCACTCACAGTCGACGTCCATGTGAATCCACTTGTACGTCGCCCCGCTCATCGCCGTCTCATCCTCCTCAGTCCAATCCTCCACCCTCCAATTATTCTGCTCGCTCTCCTTCTCCCACACCTCCAGTCCAAACCCCATATCCACCATCCCCATTGCCTCCGCCGCTTCCATGTCCCCCACCGCTGCCGCCTGCACCGCCACCTGCCGCGCATGGGAAAGGGTATGGCGCGTCTCAAGCGACTGCTCGATCGCGTCCTCTGCGTGGAGCAAGTCGACAATAAGAAGCAGGAACGTCGAGCTGTCGAAGCGCTGGGTTGGCATTTCATCAACGAAGGCGAGTTTGTACGAGCGGAAGGGATAGGAGCCGATTTGGGTCGTATGCGATGTGATGCACCGAAGTGAGAACGGCTTGGGAAAACAGAAAGATGGTCTTGTGGGAGCTGTAGGGATGCACGACCTGCGACGGGTCAGCGTTGATTCAAGTCAGAGGGACGGTTTACGCACCTGCTCGACCAGCTCCCCGCTACACACGACCAAAGTCGGGCTTGCATCCGTCGGTTCATCGTCTTCTACGGATATCTCTTTGAGATACCAAGGGACGACAAACTCAAACTCCCAAGTACACTTCTCCCATAGGTTGTCGATGCAAGGAACCCAACACCTTGCAGTGTCGGGCAAAGACGGCGTCGTGTAAGCGTGAGGGGCGCACTTTTGAAAGATTGAGTCATAGGAGCCAGCGACACCGTTCGAAACTCACGTATGCGCAGGAAGGAAACAAGAGAGGATAGATAAAACACGTGGACTCGGGGAAGGAAAAGCTTCATTTGATTTCGTTCAGTCCTGCAACTCGTGGCACTGGAACACTAGAAGTAGAGTGTGTTCGGGAGGGGATGGAGCACAAACAAGTGTACACCGGGAGGCGAGGGCTACATCCCAGTGTCTTCGCCCGTCTCAAGTAATCTGTAGAAGGTATAAGAAAAGAAGGGGAGGAGAGAGAAAAGCATGAAGGGAAGCAACGCACGAGTACTGCTTGACCAGCACACACTCGCCGCCCTGCTCGAGGTCGATGCTGTACGCGTAAAGATACCCATCCGAGGAGATGACCATCAAATGTGGGGTCATGCTGCAAGGAGAGGCGGAAGTTAGCATGGAGTACGTATACGATAGATATAAAGGACGAAGGGAGGCCGATGAAGTGAAAAATAATGATGCTGCGACTTACCTACTCAGACCAACGACACACCGCCGCTCGCCTGCACCACCCAACACATTGTTGTTGGCTTAAGAGACGGAAATGTCAGTGCTTCGGGAAAGGCAATTGGGATAAAGACCACGCACCCCCCATCCCCGGCGGAAGCTTCGGCCACGCAAAGTCCTTGCAGGCTCCCACATCTCCGCGAGGCCCACCGGTATTGGCAGGTACGCCGCAGCGGCGCGTGTGAAAGCGCCGGTGAGGTGTGCAGAGTGGCAGCGCAGCGCAGTGCTAGAACAAGCGTAGCATCAGCAGTTGCGAGAAAAAACAAGAGGTGCGTGGGTAATTTCAGGCAGGGAAAAAGGAGGGATGAAAAGACAGGAAAAAAACAGCAAACACACCTAACCGTCCCTCCCTCATTCCCATTCCGGCCCCGCAACGCAAGTCTCGTACCCTGCGTTGATGTTCCCATCCATGCTCTCCAGCAGACTGTGTGCGTTGCCGCCACCATTCCCGTTACTGTTGTGTTAAGTTATGATTAATCCCAGGGAATAAACGGGAGACGCACCCGTTGTACAACGAGGGTGGCGCACTGCTTCCTCCACCCTTATCTTTATCACCGGGAGCTACAAATACACATCGTGTTGGGAAGGACAAAAGGAGAAGAAACGGGAGCACGCACGCTGTCCTACCCGCCACAAGTGCACCGTCCCGCGTTCGCTTCCCATTGCGAGGAGAGTGCCCGCGCCGTTGAACGCGATGGGTATGAGTCGGTCGGAAACACAAATTGAAAGCCATCCACCAGATTTCGGAGGCTGTATGCGATGTTTATAGTAATAGCAGCAAACTCGGGGACTGCCTGCGAGGCCTGGGCTCCGGGGGTCTGAGGTTCGGGAGTTGCAACTATATGCTTTGTGAGACCAGAGGACCCAGAGAGGGTGAGACAAGCGCACCTGCTGGCCATAGCCGTTGGCAAGGGCGAGCTAACAAGGCACCAGTGTCAGCGGCATCAAAGCGCTGCACGGAGGGGCGTCGCCGAGTGTGCAAGATAGGTATGCGGTGCCCAGTGGCGAGCGCCGCAGTCTTAGCACAGGTGTTCGGTGGGGACACCCCGACCTGACAGCATGTGCAAGGCTGCGCACGACAGCGGCATCGGGGGCAGCGGGCGAGCCAGTGGCGGCCTCGGGAAGCGCACAATACATGCAATGGCAGCAGCGGGAGTGCTTTTTGGCAGAATCTAAAATCATAAGTCAAGATGTATTTATTGAATAAATAAAGCAATTGGACGAACCCAAAAACACGGACGATTGCACACCCCGCACGGACGCTGACATCGTTGCTGGGAAAAAGCTGCTTAATCGCAGCGACAGGCCAGTGTGGGTGATGATGGTCTTGAGTGTGGTGGCGAGTTCTGGAGATATTATCGAGGATCCTGTAGGCGATATATATGGGAGGTGGCAAAGGGAAAAGGCAGCAGGGGAGGAGAGAGGAGCGGAACAGGCAGGGGGGCGGAGACGCAGCAGGCCACTTGCGAATCCAGAGAAAGTGTCCAGGCTAAAATCATGTTGAATAAGTAAAAGAAATATATATTCATTTGGTAGCTGTATGACAAATGTGTGTAGTGTCGACGGCTGAGCTTGCAGCAAGGAATACAGGATTCCCGACATAAAGCTACGAGGAATCCGTCATCCAAAATATGCGGCGGCGACGATGAAGGGATAGGGACATACATCTCACGGCGGTTCCGGCGGCGCTCCCACCAGCAGAAGGCTGGAACCACGCCAGCCGCAGCGGACTCGATGGCAGCACGGCGCCCGCGGCGCCCACGGCGGTTGCCTCAGGCTTGTAGACAGCGAAGCTCTTGGGGCCGTCGGGCATTGACAAGAGAAACCAGAGCGGGGTGACGGCATGGTCGATGGCGAAACTTCATGCGGGACGTTAAATTGGCCGAGGTGTTGTCCATGTTCTGGAAGCTGGATTCCAGCCGGGAACCACGCACTGGTACTACCGGTAGAGCTGTGATATATCGGAGATTTCCTTCAAAATAGAGTTTTCCACCGTCGAGAGGAGCAAGAGGGGGTAGAGGAAGGTCAGCGCCATCTCGCTGAGTCCATAGAAGCCAGATTAGCGAAGGCCGATAAGGCCTCGCAAGACGATTTGCGTCTTGCAAGAGCGCTTGTCAACTTATGATTGTCTTACAAGGCTCTTACGACACATTATGACGTCAACATCTTATGAGACGATTTTTATTTTTCCGACATAAGAGCAAGGGACACACATTGAGGCTTGGGCAGGCGTATGCTGAGAACGAACTTGAATGGGCCGTAGATGATGTGATTGAGCCATGGATGCTGGAAGAGCTTGTGTGCACTGAAGAGCCCCACTCGGAGCGCAACGTGGGCACAATGACATTGCGGATTGCCAGGCTACGGGCCACCAAGGGGCTCGAGACAGAACTGCTTTGCTGAGCGCGTGCAGGTGAAGAGTGCAACTGGGTTGCTGGTGGAGCTTGAGTGCGTTGAAAACTAGAAAATTTTGACTGAGTGAGGGAAGATGAGCTGGACAAACACTAAAAAGAGCTCAATGTGCACAAGCCGCACGCGGGTTTCGGGCATTGTGCAAAGCCGCGGGGATTTTCTGAGTTCATCAACGCGGAAACTCAAAGCCAAGTCCTTGTATTCGCTGGATCTGATTTGATAGCTGCATGGATGGAACATTCAAAATGGTATTCGTGTGAGTCATTTATGGTGGGTTTATGATGTTCGGGATATTGAAATCCTCCCCGCGGCTTGTGCGGCTTTGCCGACTCAGGAGGTGCCAAGGCTACAACGTAACAACGCAACAAATTGGGATCGTCGTATGCTGGCCGATGTCGGCGAGTTCCGGATGCAGTCGCTTCTGGTCTCTCCGCCTCTTGCATTCACAGGCAGTCACCTTGTCCAGCCTCAACTGCTCCCTGTTGTCGCCTCCGAAAGATTCCGAACGTCACTGCCGCTCTTCTCGAACTTCCCTTGTCTCTGCGTCGCGACTCGCGATCCGGGATCTGTTGATGGTCGTCAGACGATCTGATCGACATTTCGACCCGCAGAGTCGGGCAGTCGGGATATGGCGGCGGAGAGTTTTCTGCTTGGCCTGAGTGCCGGCCTTTGTGAGCTGCGAAGAGTGTAATTGCCCTCAGTTGCACTCGCTTTCAAGCAGGCCCACATTTGAAGTATGTCAACCCCTTGAATAGGAAGCGGCAAGCAAATGCGCAAATCTCCAGCTGGCAGATGGAAGACACCCGTGTCGCGCGTGTGTTTCATGTGGTCATATAAGATGGTTTCGCAACTGGCCCCAACTCCCCACCCTTGGATCAGGGCTTTCTCGTTGGTCTTTCTCTCCGCTTGCCGGATTCCTCTCCATTCTTTTCAACGCGCCTGCATTAGGGCCTGGTTTCTTCTTTGACGTACATATCTTCCCCGCTTGCCGGATTCATCCCCATAACCCCATTCTTTAACTTCACTTCTTACCGCTTCAATTATGGCTGGAGTTGACCTCCTGTGCGTGTTTTGCGTCCGATTTCTCGACTTCCTCGCTGATTCTGCTCAGCTTTGGTCCCATGCTAATCGGTGCGTCTGCGATACTTGCCGGAGGGCTGTATGTGTCTTATCAGGCAAGCAGGTGTCGTGCTGAACATGATGTTATACGGGGTGCGTCATCCTTCTCCGTTGTCTACTGCTACTCTAACCAGACTGCAGGCTGTGGTCACACAAGTGATTTCTACTCTATCCTGAGTCGCGTCGGGGAATGATACGAACTTGGTCGCAGATGTTCACATACTACCAGCGCTATACAAAGTGCGTCACATTGTCTTTCCAACCTAACGCATGATGTTGATATGCTTTTAAAGTGATTCTGCGTGGATTCGATACTTCGTTCGTCTCGTTTTCCTTGTCAGTACCAGCGTGAATTCGGTCGCATCAGATGCTGTACCTGCTCATCGTCGAAACCGCCAACGTCTTTGTCGAGTTTGGTATCATCTACCAGCCGTTGATTATTCAGTACGGTGCGTGCACTACGCCAGCTGCTTTACCAACAACTTAGTCGAAATCTAGGAAAGGACGCTGCGATCGCATTTTCTCCAAAGCGTGAGCTCTTTCCAATCTATCTCTCAAATATGACCCTAGACTTCAACGCCAGTGCTGCCTGGGGGTGAGCTTCCTCCTTCATTCTCATACCTATAAGCTAATACGCTCTATTTCACAGATTCGGTGCTCATTGTTCGTGGATAACCTTCTTTCCTCGCCGAAGACTAAACTTTTACTGGTAGTCGATTGTATCGGCACCGATTCAATTGTTCACCGCGTGGCGGATTAGCGGTACCCCACTCTTTCCGTGTTCGGAGAGTTTGCTTGACTCAACCAATTCCGTAGTTATCACCGGATCGCGCATCCTCCCGGGGTTCATAGCCCTGCTCTCACTCAGCTCTTTTGGTACGTTGGTTAATCCACCCCTCTCTGAAGCTCGTTCATCTGTCCCACCCCGCTATCCTAGCCGCCGGGATAACCGTATCTGCGAAGGTTATCGCTTTCCCTGAATTTCGAAGCTTCGAAAACTTCACAATCGTGGTTATTGTTTGGCTGGTGTTGAGCGCAGCGTGTGATATCGTTATTGCGGTTGGGATGACCCACGCTCTGGTCTGTGTTCTGTTTTGCTCTGTCCTCGATTTATTCATCGCACTGACCACCACTTCGCTCGCATAGTACACGCGCAAGACAGGACTTTCCGCCATCGACGGGCGGATTAATCAGATCATACGATGTGAGTAGCGCAATTTGTATGTCCATACTGTGCTCAAGAACAATTTGTGTAACAACAGTGACGCTCGAAACGGGAGCCTTAACGGCCCTAACGGCCCTGGCAGATGTCACGTTTTTCCTGGTATTCCCGGTGCGCACGCTTCGCTCCTTGTAACAAATCGTACTAAATAAACCCCGTCCCAGAGGACGACGATGAACTTCATCGTGGACTTCCCCTCTCGGCGCTGTACACATGTTCGATCCTTGCGATGTATGTTCAACACCCCAGCATATAATGTCGGCAACTAATTTCCTGTTGTATCTAACTTAGGCTGAATTCGCGTGAAAAACGATCTAAAACCTCGGATCCAGAGCAGGGACGCACGGCGCCGCAGACGCAGATGCGGACGACCAGCGACCAAAATACTCTCAACCTCCGGTGTGTTCGTTCCACGGTTCAAAGATGGTAGTGAGTCATTGAACCCTTGCGTTGCTCCGACGATTGTTAATGTCTACCCAGTCACAAACGGGATCGCAGACGGTATGTTGTTATTTCTTTCCCCCGCGTCCTGACTGATTCACGCTGCTTGGAAGTTCGAAATTCTCACATCCACAGAGAAGCTGGTAACCTCAGACTCTGCGTCGGAAAGAACGCTCGCGCATTCGGACTTTTACAACTACAACCATGTCCAAGAACTCGACGTTCCGAAGCCGATGACGACGCGGCTACAACTGGAGCTTCCTCCCAAGCCCAGTGTTGCCCGGGAACGGCCAGCGCGATTCTAAAAGCAAACCTGTCCTTGTATGTACTGTACATTCTTTTAATAACTCGATTCCGCGCCCCGTCGCAGCCGGCCTCCTTTGATGAGCTTGAACCCGACCACCGCCATCCATTCATTAATATTCGTAAAAAGATCTCTTCTTTCGGATAAATTTCGATCTATACATGCTGCAGATCCCGACCCAAACCCCGAGCCTTTACGTCAGGTACTATCTCGGAACACCTTTCTCCTCATATCTCGCCCGAAGCTTGGCCGAGCTATGCAAGTAACCGCTCCTGATTACCGTGTTGCCGACTCCGGTTGTGGCGCCTTCAGTTCTCCCCGAACCTCTGCCCGAGCCAGCCTGTCACTCGATCTTCTGCGGTCGGTTCTATGCAAACTCCTAATGGTGACAACAACTGAGGCGTGCCACTCACATGAACAGCTCTTTCCCCACAGGCGAGTTGACTTCCAGCAAGGACAGCGCAAGAATTCAAGTTCTACAGTTCAATTAGAAGGATTGTGGAGCTCCATCTTGTACGTTGTCCTGCATCAGGCCTAGCCTGGCCATCCGTTAGTCGCGGTGCATTCATCGAAGCATATTGTACGTTGTTTCAGGTCTTTCTTCACGTGTTTTCGACAGGTCACCGATCGGGCTCTCCGACTTGCTGTGCGGCACCGGCTTTACCGATCAAGGGTTCAATAGGATTATTGGACAATCCGACGGCAGCGACGCGTGTTGGACTTGCGTCAGTGTGCCGTTCGACCTTTAAAAGAGGCCAGACCCTCGACATAATCATTCAAAAAATTCTCCCAACTCTCTTAAGCAGCATGACCATCGAATTCACCGTGTTCAAAGGCTCAGCCAACGACGGTATCGTCCAGAGCAAGACGTATCGCGACGGGCCAACGGACACCCAGGTTCTCGTGAAAATTACGCACTCGGGGATCTGTGGCAGCGACGAGCATTTCAAGCACGCCGACATGGTGCTGGGGCACGAGGGCGTCGGGACGGTTCAGGAGGTCGGAGAGAAGGTCTCGCAGTTCAAGGTTGGAGACATTGTAGGCTGGGGATTGATGCACAAGGCGTGTGGGCACTGCGAACAGTGCGAGGTCGGCCATGATCAGTATTGCGCAAATGTCGAGCAGTGAGTTATTTGCTCCTCTTTATTGTCTTGTCAGCTCATTTTTGACTCAACTTCTAGTTACGGTGGCCACAATCTCGACCAGGGATCTTTTGGCTCCCACGCCATCTGGGATGCGTCCTTCCTGTTCAAGGTTCCCGAAAGCATGGCCCCAGAGGACGCCGCGCCCCTCATGTGCGGAGGCGCGACCGTCTACAATATCATCGCTTCGTACAACATCCGCCCCACGGACCGCGTTGGGGTAGTCGGAATCGGCGGCCTCGGGCACCTTGCCATCCAGTTCCTGGCCAAATGGGTGCGAGCGTGATTGTATTCTCCTCCACCGAATCGAAGCGCAACGAGGCGACGCGCCTGGGTGCAACGGAGTTCTACGCCACCAAAGGTGTCGAGAGTTTCAACATGGGGGCCAAGCTCGACCATCTGCTCATCACGACGGCCGCGCTGCCCGAATGGAACCTGTGCGTCTGCCTGTTCTCAGAATCATTTGCATTTCCTGACCGTCCTTCAACCACAGATTCATGCCAGTGATGAAGCCCAGGGGAAAAATCTATCCTCTCTCCATGCCCTCCGGCTCCGGCATGATCAACCTTCCCTTCGCGCCGATGTTCTTTGGAGGCCTGACTGTCCAGGCATCGCTGGTTGCCCCGCGCTCTGTGCAGCGCAACATGCTCGACTTTGCAGCCCGCCATGAAATCAAGCCCATCATTGAGCGGTTCCCGTTGACAAGGCCGGCGTGGAGGAGGGCATGGAGAAGTTGCGCGCGGGGAAGATGCGGTACAGAGGGGTGCTTGTTGTGGAGGAATAATTTGCTTCGGAAACAGAAGCAGATTCCATGTCAAGATAGAGATTCCAAATTATTGCTATGAGCTTTGTTCAGTTTGTCTAAACCAGAAGGAAGTGCGTCGAGCTTAGACCAAAATGAACACAACATTGGCAGCAGACAACATCATTCTTGACCCAGAAATGCAAAGTAGCGGTACGCCAAGTCCGACACCGGTTTTCTCAGCGGAAGTTACCAGGATTTATTTTTTGACGATAAACGATTGCGAGACGGCTTGGGCTACTCCCACAGTTTAGCCATTTACAAAGCGATGAGTGATGGAAGAGAAAGAGTAACGTCGAAAGATCTTATGGCGTGTGCCATAGAAATTGACCTTCCGGATCAGTTCGAAATATTAATTCGGCCATCTCGGGAATCTAATTGACTGAGATATTTTGTCCAAAATAAGTCGAGTACACCAGCGCTAGGCTGCTACCTGGACAAAACTAAATGGCATACTCTGTATCCAATGCACAGCATAAACTACGGAAGCCAAACTCCGGGTCTGGTAACACTATCGATTTATTCCATCAAGGAGCTCGATCAAAATTCAAGAATGACGCCGGGTCGAAAGTCAAGACGATGAAAGCGACAGTAAGAGAAGAGGGAGCGGGGAGTCGTGAATCGACGTCTGGGAGTTGTGATCAGAGAGAGCGTTGCGCCGACGCGGTGCATGTGGCGCTTGTGGACGCGGCGCACAGAGGCGGGTGCATCGGCAGCGCCATTAGGGGAGCGCCTGCGCTTGCCTTTGCATGTCTTCGTCGCGGCAGCTGCGGGTGTCGTGGTGGGGTGCGGAGCCGTGTGTGTGGTCGTGTGGGCGGGAGTATGGGTGGCATGGAGTGGGAGAACGAGGAAGAATGCGGAGAATGGGCAGGCGAGGGACCACCGTTGACAAACGCTGCGACGGGCGGACCGGGGAATTGGTACGTTTCCTTCATGTTGTATATCTGGATGCCAAGAAGATGATATTGGTTAACACGAACGGAAAAAGGATGGGAGCGAACGTACATCAATCAAAATGCCCTTGTCCTTCGCATGATATGCACCAGGAAAGCGTACTAGCTCGCTCTCCTTCGGCGCACCGGAGCCGGAGCCGACGACCTTCAGCTGTGAGCAGCTTATATAGAACTCGGCTCCGCCGGACGATTGAGCGGTGTGCAGCGCGATTATCTCGTGCCGCATGAGATATTCGCCCGCTCCAAGTTCCCGGGGATCTTGACGCGTGCAGGAGAACCGTCGTCTGGGATGGACAAAAGCGCGTTAATCGGATCCAGGAGCGCATCAATCAACATTTAGACCCACCGAGTTTCGCCTGCGCCCAATTACCATTTCCGTCCTGTCCCTGCTCCGCGATCTTGAACCATCGGGCCTTGCTCGCGTCGTACCCGGCACAGTTCGCGTCGCACTTTGCGAGGTATGTCATCATGGGTCCCACGTCGTGGAACCAGTTGCCATCGCCCGTGAGCGTATGCCAGTTGATAAGGACTATGTCGCCGGGCTGGGTGGCGGCAGCGAGCATGGCAGGCTTCGCGCTCCGCCGCAGGTAAGGTCGGGGAGGGAGACGTCCTTGACCGGAAGGTTGTTGGCTATCTGGCGAACGACGGACGGCGCGCCGTTCGGCGCCTGCTCCAAAGGCTGGTTTCCCTTGTAGGCCATGCCTCCACGTGGAGGTGCCGACCCAGCCATGGCCGACGACGGAGGTGACCAGGGACACAGAGAATAAAACGGAGGCGCTACACTTCATGCTGAGGCGCAGGAAAGGACGGGAGGGGGAAGGTGAGAAGGGAAGTGAGACAGGGCGCTACTCGCTGAGGCGACGAATCGAATTTTGAACCGCTTTTATTTAGCCTGTCAGGTTGGATCATTTTACCTCATTATCCGGCATGCCGCATGCCACGTTTGTCGGTGGGCCTTGTAATTGATTGAGGAAGCGAAGCCGATATCAGCGCTGGCGAAGTTTAGTTTGGGAGCTCACGACCGTCTGTTTCAAGCACCCCTTTACGTTGGAACTTCAATGGCAGAGTCTTGAGAGGAGGCGCATTATTCCGTGGATCGATATCGGAACCACAAGCATGTCTGAGTGTCTCCCCTCGAGTCGTTGGTCCCACTCCTTGAGTTTGTCGAAAGTGTGTTGTCGGGGCCAGTTTGTCGCCTTGAAGGAATCCTAAAAGCTCCGTCGAGCACGGTATTCCTGCGGTTGATTGATCTGTCTTTCGTCTTTCTATCTTCCGTCTTCTAAACTGACGTAAGTAGGTTCGAAACTCAGAGGAACCAGTTTTTTAGATACCTTGAATTCGTTTGACAAAATTGACAGCAAGCACTCGTTGAAGCAGGGTCAGCCGTCTGGCCTGTTCTGGGCGTTTCTCCATTCCAGGGAATTGTATTTCCTGCTCTGATCGTGATTGATTCCCTGCGAACGGCCGAGTGAGCCTCATTGACAAGCTCCGTGGAAGCCAATTCGATTGCTTAACTTGTCCAATCTCGACGTCACTCCAACGCCTTGTTCGCACTTGACGCCAACTTGACACCGGATTCGATCCGCAGCTCGGTTCACAAGGGTGCTGCCCAGTCAGTCAACTCATTTCTCGAATCCAGAATGCCTTCGCACAGAATGGTGCAAACCTGGAAGCATGTAAGTTGAAAGAATTTGGAGAAGTGAAGTGAAGCAGCGGACATTGCCGCAAATGTTACTGACCTTCCAAAATTTTGAGAGTAAATTTCGAGTCTTGGGCGTCGTCGAAAAGTCGAAGCTGCCTGAAGCGGCGGCTGCCGAATCCAGCTCTGCTATTACCTTGATGAGAGGAAACTGGCGTGGACAAGCTCCAACTTCGGGTGTTCATCAGAGGCCACACCAGCGCAGGTCGGTCGCTATTCGCTATCATTTAGTGGAATGGTAAGCCTTGGGCCGAGGCTACTGATTGAGGTGCCTGCTTCGAGCTCTGGGATGACGGCCAAGGTTTGTGTATGTAAGTCTGCGTCGTCACCAAAGTTCAAGTTCGGCTCTTCTCTAGCCTAGGTATCGAAGGGACTCAGGCACAAAGTTAGTATTGAAACGATTTTCTGATGAAAATTCACCCGGACTAGCGTCAGAGACGCATGAGCGAGAACTGTGCAAAATCAGTGAGGAAGCAGGAAATTTAGATCAAGCGCATGTACATGCAGCGGATAATTCCGGTCCTGACTTGTGAAGCATTGGTGGGAAATGGGAAGGAAGAAATATGGATGACGCGGCAACAATGACTTGGAAAAGGCACTTATGTATATACGCCTCATGTTCAATGAACTCGCACAAATATACGATGATCACAGTCCAATAATGGCTTCCACCAGCTCTGGCCGTGAATGGTAAAAATCAAGGACTGCAAAGTCATCAGCATTTATGCGCAGAGGAGAGAGAAATAGACCTACGGACAATTCCGAAACGGTTTCCTTTATGCTGCTTGAACCACGGGAGCAGACGTTCGTTCATTCCTTTGGTCGACGCGTCTCCCAGCGCTATGATCTGAAGAAAATTGAGCGTCGGAGGGATGGGACCAAAAAGAGGAGAATGCTCATACGTTCGGGGTGATTTGTCGGTATTTTTATGCGCGCTGGCGAAAGAGACGTAGAGCGCTTCTTCGACATCGCTGTCCAAAGTAGCATTCATCGCCTTCGCGAGGTGACTGGTGACCGCCTCGAATTTGGAGGTAATGTTGACGTCGGCGCTGGAGCGAGGTGGGACTAAAGGCATGAAGGTGTCCTGTCATGTCGAAAATCAGCGTAGTCAAAGGACAGAAAGAATGGTACTTCCCACCTGGATATATTGCGACTCTCTTGGGTGTCTGGTTGTAGACAAGTTTGATATCCCCGCCATTCGGGGTTCCACTGCCTCGGCATCGAGATGGATTCCAAAGGGGTTGGCAGGAGAGGACAGATATTGGTAGGTAAATCGCTGCAGCAGCACAAGTTTGCCTCGAGCGGCTCCTAGAGTCCCGAGCTGAGTGAACATGGGATGTGAGTCTCTGGGAGTATTTAGTTTTACGTGCATTACCTCGCCCGAAACGGGAAGCCAGAACTTCTTTCCAAACTCGTTGATGGTCGCAAACAGAATCTCCTCGAATTTCTTATCATACGGGGGTATTGGAGCCAGCTTCTGATTGATGGATACGAGAATCGTTTCAGAGGGATGGGCTATGAGCCAAGTGTAGAGTCCGTAAGCACATCCTGCGCGTAGTTGTCGGTCCAAGCATCGCAACACCTGTAATAAGGAAAAGTCAATTGTCTGAAAGTGGTAAAGCTTGAATTCTAACCATGGTAAAACCCAATTGTATCAGTGCCAGGATTATAGCCCAGTCTGAGGTCGAAAACTCGGATACCGTCGTTCAACGACTGTAACAAGGAACGTTCCTGGCATCGAAAGAATACCGCTTCTCGAATTCTGGACTGAAATTTAGGCCGATATTATTGAGATAACATCCCAAACACTCACGGTCCCGTGTACTGACGAGTTCAGCCTGTCTCGCGTCGGAATAGTCCCCTCAAATATTGATTAAGTTGTAATCCAACGAGCGAATAATGGAGGAGACTACATGTTGCGGCATCGTGAATTCCCGGAAGATTCATGTCCACCAGTTTTTTCTCGTCGTCAATCTTGGACATCCAGTTGTAAGTGGGCGAGATGAAGAGCCAACAGTTTTGTCGCGGCCTTGACGACAAAATTCAGTCTTGGCACCCGAACTACAGGGAAGATGTACCAAGAATTGGCGCGGCACGCTCAAGAATTTCGGCCAGGGCGCTGTCGGCAAGGTATTGCTGCAGTGTACGGGAGGGGCGACATAACGGTCATGGTCGCTCATGCGCAAAACGTGGTGGCGCATGGGCCCATTACGTATTGGTCGGAGTTTGAAACTCTTTGACACTGTACCGGAACCATGTACGTCGACGCCCGAAACGACACAACCCAACCGCGTCGAGGGAATTGTGGTTTGAAGATGGAAACATTGTCATACAGGCCGGAAATGCCCAGTTCCGGGTATACCGTGGCATTTCTGGCTGCCCGCTCCCCGGTCTTTCGGGATATGCTCGCGTTTCCGCAACCTCCTGACTCGGAACTCATCGATGGGTGTCCTGTTGTCCGCCTTCATGACTCTGAGCGAGACACCACTTTTTTTCTAAGGGCGATATTTGACTCATCGTAAGCGATGACTTTTTCTCTTTGTCCGTTCATTCAAGTCTCTCAGGTTCTTCATGCCCTTCCCGACAACAACGACATTCAATACTATCAAGGGTGCCTTCGGCTCGCCAACAAATACGGGGTGGACTACATTTACGAACGTGCTCTCAGCCACTTATCATCGGGATACGCCACAACGCTTTCGAGATGGGACCTCCTCTACGAAGCTGAATCCAATGGCGATCGGCTGGAGAAAGTCTCGTGGGACATTCCGGATGAATTCACGTCCATGATTTTGGTCATTGAGCTTATCCGGGAGGTTAACGCTCTTTGGCTTCTTCCCGACGCTTTTTACTGCCTGGGCACCAACTTTAAGGGGCTTCGAAACGAAATTATCCATGGCGGTACTTACGAGGATGAGCCGACGAGCCTCAGTGCACAAGATCAAGAGGCCTTTTTCAATGGATATGAACTCCAAACCCGGGCGACAACCACCGTCATGCGATTCTTATCGTACCCACGCGATATCCAGGGTTGTACGACTTCGTCCGTATGCCATCGAGAGCGGCTCGCGGCGATTAATAACTTTCGAGGGAGACTGTCTTATAATCCAGCGATTCCACTCGGCATATGGCGTTCCACAGACTGGGCATTACTGAAGGATGTGTGCCCCACCTGCCGGACTGTCCTCGAAATGACATATCGAGCGGACCGCCAGGCGGTCTGGGACAAACTCCCTCAGATATACGGTTTGCCTCCCTGGGCTGAACTGGAAAAGATGAAAGTCGCCGCTGTCGGGACCATTGGTATTCTTAGGAATTTCGCGTAAGTCTACACTCTGTCTCCCACTAGCGCCTTCTACCCTCCATGCAACGAAATATTCTTACTGATGATTTTTCGCGCCAGTGCCTCACTTCTCGTGAAACTCCCGGCTTAATGTAACACTGTAGTCTTACGAAACTCCTGTTAAATCGTGAAGTTTCTTTCCCAATTTCTCACCCTTGACCGTAGACTCTCGCCTGATATTTGATCATACACCGAAACGCAGTTCTCGGATCGGCAGGCGACCCCTCTGATATGACCACGACAAGCCACGACATCACCTTTAACCGCCGAGGCACGAAATATTTAACTTTCACCGAAATCGCTAGGCACGGACTGGCTCACATCTAACGACGGACCGCATTTTCCAAACCTCGGGAGCTAAAATCATAGCCATACTGGTATTGCACCAATGCCGGACCGATGCGCCACTTATGGACCCACTTTTTCTGGATTCTCCGAAAGACTCGATATTTTTCGCGGAGGGGCTTTAAATCCCACTTTACGGAAGCCGCAGTAGCCAAGGAAAAGACGATGATGCAAGAGTTGAAGACTTGAAGTACAATACCGCGCCTCATGCGCGTTTGATGTATTGTGGACTATGTACGCGCTTGGCGGAGTTTAAACTTCTCCTCTCGAGTCACCGTCAAGTCACCGTCCTCCTTAGTCCTATGGAAGAATGCTCTCCCGTGCCACAGCGATTCGAGAGGTACTTGTGGGTTGTGGTGGAGCCTTCCCCGAACCGTTCTGTTCGCTATATGCGCTCCACAGCCCCACCAGTCGCCACCTCGGCTGCCCTCCGCGTTCCCTGTGGCCAAATATCTGGCTGTCATCACAGACCCGGACGAAGACCGGCTTGTCGCTGGGTACCTGGTCCAACCGGCATCTTTTCGGCCGCTTCCAGATACATTTTCTTCCTATTTCGCGATGCAAGATTGGGTCGCGGTGCCTGATTTCGACTGGTTTCGAAGACTGTGTCATAAAAACGGGCAAAATATTCGTGTTCCAAGCCGTTTCAAGACAAATCGGACACGATGCGGTACTATTAGTACTACCTCAGCGAAGAAAAAAACTCGTGCGTTTGCTGCGATTTGCAGGCACGACACTAAACGAACAGTCGGACGTGGACTATGCAAGGCGGTTGGCTACTAAAGCAGCGGCACGGGAAGCCGATAATGTTCCCGACGATGTTTCTCAATGGACTACCTTCAGCGGCAACAAGACTTGTGTTCTAGCCCCGCCCGGGCAAAATTTCGCTCCGGATTGGGCCTCTGGGCTCATCAGCTATGATATCAGCTCGCTGGAGGAGGTTCTACCCGCTAGTCGTTGTTTCGAAGATGCACAAGACAAAAGTTGGCTATTGTTTTCTTTGAAATGCCTTAATTGCTCAGTCTATTTGTTCAGATTGAAGGCCCGCTTCTCGCGCCCGGAGACGGAGAGGACAATCATCTGCAACATGATCCAGGTAATGTGAATCCTCCAGTGACATTATTTTGCCTAACCAGCACAGGGAACTTCTCCCAGTTTGGATCCTCCAATTGAACAGCCAATTACAAACCTGACCGCTTTCGCCCTGGACCTTTGTGTCTCATTCGACAGACCGGAGAGTCCCGATCGGCAGGCGACCTCAGAACCACCAGACAACGACGACGACGACAGCGACGATTGACTGGATTTCCACTCGCCGCGTTGGTCCAAGCCGACGTTTACAACCGCCAGCACCGTTTGACACCTACGGCCTCCAAATTTTGTACTTCGACATGTATGGAACTCTCATCGTACGGTTTCAATCCCGTCTCACAAAGAAATACACTAATCACAACAACAGGACAACGAATCGGGAATATTCGACGCTCTACGGCCACTTCTTGCCTGGTCTTTTTATCTTGGATCAACACGAAGCTCTCGCATTTTATTTTGAAAGCGAAATGGTGGTCAAGCAGCGCATTTCTTCTGCCCCCTATTCGGAAATTCTCAGCCAATTTAAAGCCTACACAGACATGGCGACACATCTGCAGTGGAGGGCCAGGCATCCTCGTTCGCTTAGTCCGTTTTCACCCGGCCCCTGTTCGATGGAGCGGTTTCGTGTGTTCGAAACCTCAAGCCTTGGATTCCTGTCCTTGTCGCCCTATCCGACGTTGACCACGACACCCTCTGTAAAACCTCCTTCTTCTCCGCTCTCGCGCCCTATTTTTCCGAGGTATTCACCTGGGATGGCATCGCAGGCGTACCGACCCGACTCAGCGGCCTTCGATCCGCCACTAAAGTACCACGACACTTTGGGCGTCCGACGCGAGCGACGGTGCCTCGTCTCGAACAGCCTGCTCCGCGATCTCGAACCCGCGCGCCAACTCGGCGTGCCCACGATCTGGATGCGCCACCCCAAGAGCCTCGCGGGTGACGTTGCGTCGGTGGAGTATTCGAGTCCCTGGACAAACTGTGCGGATTTCGACCATCTGGTCTTCTCCATCTTGAGGAAGAAAGAGATGCATTCTGCGATGATCGAAAGGTGTGGGGCAGGACGGCAGGACGGCAGGGTCGTGTAGGTGGAAAGCTCTATGCCTATTAGGGGGGACTGTGAGCACTGTATACTCGCTTCTTAAATGTTCTTCTGTATTTCCCTTCCTCCTCTGTTCTCAGATTCAAAATTGAAGATGTAAGCATACACAATGTACAAGGGCCGTTGACGTGCGAAGCCCGAAATTCGAACACCCCACCCACTTCTCTAATTTTTTTCTCCAAGAGCCGCCCTGATCACCGACGCCATGGCCTTCGGCTGGGTCACATTGACAGCATGGTCAGCCTTCACCGAGTGCCGATCGACAGTCTTTCCACCCATCTCACTCTCCATCGCCGCTATAATTCGGTTCTGCACCTCGGGAGTCACGCACTTGTCCGCTTCGCAAAACAGATAGGACGCCGGGATGTCCTTGTACGCGGCGTATGTTAATTTCTGCCCAAAGCTAATCGCCGAGTGGTTGGGCATTTTAGAGGCCCACGCTAATCCCTCCTCGTGGGGTAGGTCAGAGAAAACGACCGGTGTGCACCCGGCTGGGTCCATAACCATATATTCGCCCTTCGACGCGACATTAGGATCAGACACCGCACGAATGGAGTGTACGCACCTCGACGGTAATGTATCCCAGTTTGGTGTCGCCCATCACATCCGTCAGACCTTGCCCCTCCTTCCCCACCACCGCCGTTACGAATACAATCCGCACGATGCCGCCCTGTTTACCCTCCTTCTCCCGCACGCTCTTTGCCAGGCCCTTAGACGCCTCGCATGCGACGAGCCCGCCGTACGAGTGGGGAACGAGGACGACGTCCTTGCCTTCGTCTGCGAGCCTGGATGCGAGGGCGGCGACCTTCGCGGCGTCGTCGTACAGACCGGGCGCCTTATCGCGCCGGCCGACAGTCTCAAGCTCGATCCCTTCGACGGGATATCCGTGAGCCACGAGCTCAGCGGTGACGGCGTCGTATGTGTATAGCAGGGAGAAGGACCCTGGAATGATGATGATCGTGGGCTTGCTTGCGTTTGCCATGGTGGTGGTTGATGCAAGGGCGAGTCAAGAGTCAATCTGTGGTGCACTTCGCAGTTTTATATGCGCTGGGGGTAATTGAAATTGGTTTGGTCAGACGCGAGATATATTCCGGTGCGGCCGGTGAATCAACTGCGGCCATCGCGGGAGAAGAACGGGATGCAACGGGAGTGCTAGTTACTTACTGAGAAGAATTCCCAGCTCCCGGTACATCGTGAACCGACCTACGGGTCTGCCGAGTTCGCTCTTGGTCCGCTGCTGGAAAGCGACACCAGTTTATTGATTATGGTGCACCGCCACATTATTGATTACTGTGCACCGCCACATTCGGCATGTTCAGGTGAGCGCCATGAAGATAATTCTGCAAGTGATTATTCATATACCGGGGACCTGATAATAGCACCATTCTTTGAGATCTGAGCTGGGAGAGGGGGGAGGTGCTGTTTGAGGAGAGAAATTCAAACATCAAGAAAATCGCGGAAAACTCAACTCAAACGACGACATCCAAAAGTCCGTCAGTGTAATGTAGAGATTTGCAAATAGATGAGAATTTCAGCTCCTCTATAGATACTAGACGATATCTATTGACATGATCTATTCACGTGTATCAGCAAGACAAGTTTTGGTTTCTCAAACGCCCCGCAGGACAGAACTATCTCTCGTCTTGCCTTGACGATGCGGAAGACGTCCATTGGAGGACTAAACCTCAACAGAATCCACGCGAAGCTGGCCGTCGGCCTGCCACGAGAACGCAAGTTTGGACGCAAACAGTCCGGGTGCATATGTGGAGATTCCTGGCGGAATTGACAAAGGCTTTGGGCAAATACGAACGAAAAGAAGACTGGCGAGATCCGTCGGTGCCAAGTGCATACTGCATCTTGTTCCAGCCGATGCTGGGTTGCAACGGCGAGTGCATGTCCAGAATGGGAGAGAATCCGAGGTCAGCTGCAGCCTTCGCAGCTCTGAAGAAACCAATAATTGAAGGAACCATTTCATCAGCACTTCAGTACCTACTCTTTCGAGGATCGAAAATGATAGCCTTCGTAGGACCGCACTGCCAGCGGCCCTGATGGAAAGAAATCATAAGTATCGCACATTTAAAGAAAGGAAATATGCGCACCGCTGGATCCGTGCCACTCTTCTGGTACAGGGCCCATCCAGTTCTCTGATTTTTTGAAGTAGGGTCCCAGCTCGTTATAGCCCCACCCTGCCCGTCCTTCTTGCCTCCAAGCTTCGAACTCAGCCGGAACGCCAAGTGTGTACTGACCGCCGTTGATACGAGTCGTCCCACCGAGACCGATACCGGTGATCAGAGGAAAAGAGCGGCCGAATTTCAAGTCTGGAACACTATCAAAAACAGTACTGTGTTTCCCGTCTGACCAGAAATGAAGGGATGTCAATGGAGTTCTATGTAGCCACCTTCATGGGCATCCCGGTCAGTGATGAAGTGCCGCAGCGGTGAAGGCCACTCACGAGTCCTCTGCATCGCCCTTTTCGATGAGCAAGACCGTGTGCTTCCCAATTTCGCTCAGTCGACGAGCAAGCACGCAGCCTGCGTTTCCGCCTTAAATATTTGTATATGAGGGTTTTTCAGTGAAAGTCTCAGATACAGCACGTACCACCAAGGACAACAAAATCGTATTCGCCTTCGACCTGGTCCAGGGAAAACTGACGGTAGGGACTGTTGAATGGCCACATTTCGTTAGTTTGGGAGACTCTGGGAGACTGTAGACGGGACACGCTGTGACACCGGGTGTTTAACCGTGGGCCGTTTGATGATCATGCTCTGATCGGCGTTTTCCGATCAAGTCTTTCCCCCAACTTTCTCTCAAGCTCTCTCTTGACTTTCTCCAAACTTTCCCTCCTTCACCTGCACAAGGTCTGCTTGAACTTTATTTCATTTTTGGACGGCAATAATCTCTTCCTCCTTGATTTTCTCCGTGTCTTCTCTGACCAACGGCAGACCTCGGTCTATCGGACCGTTCCAAATGGCAACTTCTTGGCAAACGCTCTTCAGACTTCGACTCCTTCGAGTAGATTCCCAAAACATTCCCCGCGCTTTATGTGAGTGGCACACTCAACCACACTCCGCTTCCCACTCGGTCGGACGTTTGTCGATCAAGACTTCTTGCTACAGGGTCTTTTAACTTCGTTTTGACTAATGACCTTTTTTCAGTGTGAATTTTGTTAAGCATTTTTCATTGGGATTCGTTCGGGTTTTTCTTTACTCAGGCTAGAACCCTTTGCTCTTACCACCAAATAACCTTCTTGGAAGCACCGCTGAACGTCCACTTGGGCAAAGACTTTGGTGCTCAAAATACCCTTTTCGGAACCTGTCAAGGTGATTTTTTGCTGGCGGTTATGGGATAGTGGTATCGGCAGCAGTGGCGGGCTTGAGCGTGGCAGAGCGTGTCCATTTCCTATCGATATTCCCGACCCTGGTTACTCAAAGCCCATCATCTTTGCGGGTCTCGCAGCGCCTCCTCAAATGTCGGAGCTTCCAAACGTCCCTCAGGGCGACATCCCTCACCTCCCGTTTTCCCTCGACGCGACGTTCGGCGCGCTCGAGCTTGGCGTTCTGTTCTCCGTGTTCCTCTTCGGAGTGCTTACGGTTCAGGTTTACCTGTATTTCGTGCAATATCCCAAAGATCCCAGGGGCTTCAAATGGATGGTCCGTAACATAAGTGTTTCAGCTCTTACGACAATAACCATAGTAGGTGGCGATGGTTTGGATCTTGGACCTCGGCCATACAATCGCAATATGCCACTGCATCTACACGATCACCGTCACGAAATACGGTCAACCCACGATAATCATTCTCCCGCCCAAATCTCTGGACATTTCGATTTTCCTCAGTGGCTTCATCGGGCCGCTGGAGCAGGTGGATTTCGTTTTCCTTCCATGGCCGCAATCTGATTTTGTGCATGTCTCTGAGGGGTGGTTTACCTACCGCCTCTACAGGTTCACCAAGACTGTTCCACTCCCCATATTTTGTGCAACCCTCTCGTTGCTGCGGTTTGGAGGAAGCACCGGCCTCTTCGCGATCTCCCTTGCCGGCCCCACCATTCAGAGCTACCTCATTCGAGAGAAGTGGCTCATAGAAGCTGTTGTAATCCTGGGTGCCGCGGTTGACGTGATACTCGCCGTCGCTCTATGCTACCACCTCAGCTTCTGGCGAAAAGCCGGTTTCCGAAGGTATTCGTATGACGACACTGTGGGAGCTGCGTGCTAAATCCAGACAGAACAAGCAGACTCGTGAACCAACTCATGATTTGGACCATAGAAACGGGTGCAATTACCTGGTTATTCTTCTCATTTCCTTCGGCGTGTGTATGTTAACGGATTTCTAGCATCGGAGCGGTCACTTTACTCGTGACGGTGAAGCTTTTTGAGGTCCCGTCGCTCTCGCTAACAGTTTATTAGTTCCTTACAATGAAGAACAACCGTGCGTCGAGGCGTCCTATAAAAACGTCGGCTCAACCTATTTGCAGTCGTCTATGGCGGCGTCTTCTTCTTGATGGCACAATGTCAGTATTGTGCCCAGCTCCTCTTCTATCAAATTAAACCGCATCCGCAGTCTTCTCCAACTCCCTTTTATTCTCGTCAGTCATTCGTGCTACGTGATCATGGTACTTTTCCTGATCTGAAAAATCTAGATTGCACTCCCGCACGCGCTTCGCACGCATTTGCGCCGAGTCGTTGATGATCCCCGGCTCAACAATGCAATCTATCTCGCAAATTGCCTCTTCGCGCCCCGTACGGCTTTGCCTGTTCCGATCCAACATTCTGACCCTCCGCAGATTCCCTTATTTGAACTATCCCCGCTCTCGCCCGAGCCGCCCGACCTTCCAAAGCGGCAACCCTCACACAGCGCCCTTGTTCCGCTTCCCAATACCGACCTTAGTGGCCCCGTAAGCCCGGTATCCCCGCGACGTCCCGACGTCGCGAGCGGTGCATCGGTGCAGTCATGAAGCCTTCACACGATCGAACTTGAACTATGGACGGTCAGCGTTGTATGATATGATGTGTATTTGACTCCGAACATGACTGCAGGCCTTTATACTAACAATTATGAGGACCAACTGGAAGGTTTGCACGGATATTTCAAGAATATAGCTACTATAGCACGCCGATCACATCCAAATCCCAATAACGCAAGTCGAACTGATTCCCGACCTAAATAAGGCTGAAATATGGAATGCGGTGTGCTAAGTAGGTTTGGAGCAGTGCCACAGTCGGACCTGCCGGGCAATCGAAAAAATGCGGTGGGTGGGATCTTGGTGACTCAACCATTCGACGCCGGTGACGCCGATATCAATCCGGACGAAGGATGGATTCAACCCTGGCAGATAATCGAGCGAGTTTTGCAAGAAACACCTCTCAACAATTATATGAAGACCTTGCGGGGGGTCAACGGGATTTCTACCCACTCCATTCTTTCTCTCGGCTCCGCGGTGTTGAGAATGCATATGGATCAGCGGACCAAATCATGAGCGCTCATCCCCACGCGGTCTCAACGCGGACCAGCCAGGTGCATACGCGGATCAGCTGTGTACACAACGCGTGGGTTCGGAAAGAAATATGCATAAGTATTCGAATAAAAATAAAGATAATACCACAACATGCTGCGAAGTGTATCGTCCATGCTGTACATAGCGTAGGTGTGAATTGAACTGGACTACGTGCGCATGCTCAACGCAAGGTGGAGACGCTATCGAGTGTGTTGGTCGTGGTGCGCGAGATCTGGAATTGTGTCAGGCCACTCGATGCCGCATTACGGGCACATTGTGCTCACCGTTCCGGGTCGCTGGTCGTGTAGG
The DNA here is from genome assembly GCA_029378375.1 of Mycena olivaceomarginata. Taxonomy (NCBI): domain Eukaryota; kingdom Fungi; phylum Basidiomycota; class Agaricomycetes; order Agaricales; family Mycenaceae; genus Mycena; species Mycena olivaceomarginata. Next base: position 110,327 of record JARKIC010001151.1, on the reverse strand, counting down.
AAAGAGGGGGATACCTATCGCACAGTTCAGTTAGCACTGGGGCCTCAATCGAAGCAGGACATGAGCCCTACCGGTGTGGGCGCGCCCCTATAGTTTTCGGGCAAGGGAACAAAAACCAGCGTGCCCTGCGAGCTGGGGAAGGACGGCCGCAGCGGGCTCGCCACGCGCGGCATTGTTGAGTCGGTGGGGCCGGGATAGTAAGGCCCGTGCGCGTAGGGGTCGAAACTCCGCACTGACTGCGCTCTGGAACTGTACGCCGGTGAAGAAGGCTGCGACACCGTGGTGCGGGAATTGGGGCTCGCTGGTGGGTCGCCGGGATAAAAGGGCCCGCGGCGGTAGTCCTTCAGGGGCATGAGGTACCGATACGGCTCGTCCTCCCGGGACGTAGTCGGAAGCGGCGTGAATTTCGGCCCCTTCTTGGCGCGCCGCCGGGACATGCATCGGTCGATGCCGTACACTGCCAACGCCAGGAGCGCGATGATGAAGAGGATGCCTGGGCGCCGCAAAGTCATAGTGAGGACTCGGTATACGATACACCACGAGCGAATGGTCGTACCTCCGATGACAACGCCCGTTATCGCAATCTTGGAGTTCTGGCCCTTGTCCTCGATATCGGTGGCCTGTCCGTCCTGGGCACGGGCAGAGTGCATTGAGAGGGCCACGACGCACAGAACGAGGGCAGAGGGCAACGGCGACATGGTGCAATGGTTACCTGCGAGGCCGCTCTTAAGCTTCCGCGTCTATAGTTATACCTGTGTGAGCGCTAGGCTGTGATGGACCGCCGGAATGTCGACATGATCTTCGTCGGGCATTTACCATTTCTAGAGGGTCGGTTACAATTGATGCGGACAGTAAGGATGTTTACGTTGAAAATCCGAGTGGCCACACGATCAAGGTGACCGAGTTGTACAGTACAGAACTCGCTCGCTGTCTGTGGCCAGGACTGACAGGATCAAGCTAGCACATGCATGGCATGGGATTTGCATGGGAAGAACAACAGAATCCGGAGCGGGCGCCGGAGTTTCCCACAGTTGGCGCTCAATCAACACCAAATGGGTTGAATAGGCTCTCTCAAAGGACAAAGTGCTATAGTGCTCTGAAACTCATTCCGGTCCTAAAATTATCGTTGCGATTAGAAGTCGCAGTTGGAGCTTCTATTTCATCTATCGCTGTTCAAGCTCCTTGTCACGAATTTCAACCTGCCGTTCATTCGGCCGATCGGCACCCTCGGCGCCCAGTGATCCCTTCCAGCCGGGCTTCCGTGATGCTGTCATCAATGTTTGATGTCCGCCGAATTCAACCAGGAAAGAAATATGTACGTTCAAAGAGTAAGAGGAGCCGTACCAATTGGCACCAGCAAATTGAACCCGGTTCCCCAAGCCAAGACATCGCCGCGGCGCGAATTCAGGTGGACCGACGATACCCTACGGTGTACCAGCCGAATCCAACCGTACAACCCTTGCGGTTCTGCTCTGCTACATCCATATGGCCATCCTTACCTATGCAAAACAACCTATTAATGGCCAAAAATCATGAGTGCTCATGGATAATATGTCATGGACTAGGGAATATACTATGCTCCTCTCTCTGTTTGTGTTGTGCTTTTAAATTACCTGGTTGGTTCAGAATCTGTCGGGTGCATCTCTTTGTTTCTTGTGTGGGTAGATATCAATATGACCTTGGTTACACATACAGGACTTGTTCCACTGTCTGTGCTAGGCTGCGCCGCGGAATCGATTCATTACCCCTTACCCCGCTTGAATATCAGCAAAGACAACAGCACCGTAGCACAGTTGGGAGTGCGCCGGTCTCATACTATCCGTGTGTGGAATCCGGAGGTCGCTTGATCGAGATAAGCCGTTGCTACTCTTTTTCTCTCCTTCCCTCTCTCTCCTGTGCCGCCAAGGAGCCCTGAGGTGACTCAGCCACGGAGCTCGAGTCATATTCAACCCTCGGAGTCATATGTGGTTCAACGTTGAAAATTGGGAATTTTAGGTGCCCCGGGTGGTTGGGTATCATTTGGAGTAGGATTATTGACTGCATTCCATCGCGCTGGTGACCACTGGGACGTCGAACATTCCATATTTTGATGTGTTTGTTGGTTCGTCACCCAGGCGTTCAGGTCACGTGTTAATGGTTGAAAAATAGTAATGCTAGTCAGACCCGCATCGACGGCATGCGCCCAATTGGCGCACACATCCGTATTTAAAATCGTTCGTTCAGCGTTTTTGGTGAACAATTAATGTATGCGGGGCGCGCAACACGTAAGTATTGGGCGGTGAATGTGTCACTGTCGATGCTGATCGTGAAGAGCAGTCTGTCGAATCGTCTGTTGAATGAAAGATACCGACAACGGCCAAGACAATTATAGTCATGAGGAGTAGCTACATATCCGTTGGTCTAAGTCTTCCCGGGTTTCGACCTGGCATTATGTAATTATACTGAGTTCGATTATTTTCTTTCCGCTATAGGCTGCCACTAGGCTCCTGTAGGGACCAAGACCTTCATAGAAGATCACATGAAGTGAGGAAGTGAATTTGGCTCTGGCCCAGGGTAATTAAATCCGTTTCGTGTGTAAGTTGGGGATTGCGATCCAAATCAGACAAGTACATTACTTTCAAGACGGAGTCAGAACGTATTCACCCTCCAGAGCCACGACTTTCTTCACCGCCTTGTTGTAGCTTTCCGTCGCTTGGAGCGCTGCAGCATACGCGAACATGTGCGGAAACCTCTCCCTATCCACGTTCGCGGGGCCACGAGCTCCGAGGTCGCTCGTCACCACGAGAATCGGGTACCCCATCATGATGTCCGCGCCCGTCAATTTGTCGCCGCAGAGATATCGCCCACCGCTGGTGGCGAGCTGCTCCTCGATAAACGCAAAATGGGTGTCGAAATTGGGGTCGAGGAACTCTGTCTTGACGCTCCCCGATATCCGGGACGTGACGGGGCGGATGAAGAAAGGGACGGGGGCAGTTCTGATGTCTGCGAAGAGGCGCAACGATTAGACATTGCTTCAGTGTGACCGGAAGGGGATTACGGACTATCAGAGAGAATGGATACAAGCAACAGCGGCAGTAGCGAGCCCTCGCAGTAATGCATGAAGTAGCGGTAGCGCATGTACTCTTCGGTTTCCCCGCCGGCGTTGCCCTCGCACCCCGCCTTCCACTTGGTCGGGATCAACCAAGGACCGAAGTGCTCGCTCAGGTATTCGACGACGAGTGCGGACTCGGCGATGGCGAGGTCGTTGATTGTCACGGCAGGAGATTTTCCGAGAGGGTGAACGGCCTTTAGTTCGGGCGGGGCCTTTAGTTCTGGCGGGGCGAACTGCGTTTTGGGATGCCGTTTGTACGTCTTGATTTCGTAGGGGACATTGATCTCTTCGAGGAGCCAGAGGATGCGCTGCGCACGCGACTTCTCGAGCCAGTGAAGGGTGATTGTCGGGGTGTCAGATGAGGACATTGTTGGGGAAATGAAGACAGATGGATCGGGTGCAGGGGATGTGAGGCCTGGTTGGGTGGGTGGCGAGTCCGGGGGTAAGGATGCGGCTGTCGTATTTATTTGGATTTCAGATTGATTTGATCCTTTTTGATCCTTTCATTCGACTTGAGGGAGATCCGAGTCATAACTGTATGCACGGTTGCGGCTTGACGATACCGACGAGGTGTTATGGCCCCCAGGGTGGCGTTGCTGGAGGACTAAGCGAGCCTACATTGCTCGGAAAATGGCAGCTAGGTGGAATAGGTTACCAGATTGTGCGGGGCATCCGGACCAATAATATTAATAGTTTGGGGTATTCAAATAATAGCTACTAGGGGTGCTCAATTCTTAACTCGCCCGTCCCGTCCCGTCAAATAATTAATTAATATTTGCTCGGAACAAACCAAATTTCAAACTCCGCCACACTGCGGGGCAACCCTTCGCTGTTTCCTGCCTCTAGCATGCTGCTCAAGCCGTATAAATGATCGATAAATTGCTAAATAAGTTCCTGGGCCAAAGATCCGCACAGAGAAAATTACATGGCATTTGTTAACAAGCCGAAAACGTCGGGAAGACAAACTGAGTGCAACTTGACGAGATAAAATTTTCTTGCCCACGATAGATCCCATACCGTCCATAAGACATTTTAGCTCTGCGGCACTACTCAAATTCGGTGAATGTGGGGCAGAAGACCGGCCAGTGGGCCCCCGGAAGTGGCGGAGTTTGAAATGTGTTTGTTCCAAGCAAATGCTAATTGATTATTTGACGGGACGGGACGGGTGAGTTAAGAATTGAGCACCCCTACTGCTTAGAACACCGATTTTGATCCTTTTTCACCCTGGTCGATTCATTTTCATCCTGGTGATCGATATCGATATTGACAAGCTAGCATGGTTCAAAATAAAGTCTTGAGAAGTTACGGCTCGAAAACAAGTCAGTCAGCTCACTTGAACTTGAACATCCCGACGGATCACGCGCTGCAGCCCGAACTCGGATAGGCGGCATTCTGAGTCATCGTGCCCGTCAAATCTGCCTCTCGCAGTGTTGGTGTGCGCGGCTCTCGGCGGGCATGTAAGGCATATAAGTCCGCTCCCTATCCACCATATAATTACGCCCACACCACTCTCACCATGACCATCTCAGTCACCGAAACCCCCGCCCAAGCGTCCGCGCGCGCCGAGCGCGAGAAGCTCGGGCAGCCTGCACACTGGGTCCACGCGAAGCCGACCGAGTTCAAGAACCCTTGGCCGAGCTTCAGGAACACCACCGTGGGCGACTTCTTTGAGGTGCGCGCTGTCCTTCCCTGCCACTGACCTCTCAACTAACGTCCCGTAGCTTCTCCCCGCGACCCTCACGAACAGCGGGCCCTCCAAGGACGCCGTCGCGCAGATCCCCATCCAGAAGCCCACCTGGGGCGGCATCGCCGACTCGTTGGCGGAGAACGGCAGGGCGGACCCAAAGCTCGTCGCAGCGAACGCGCACAAGATCAAAGCCACTTGGCTCGGGCACGCGTGCTTCCTCGTCGAGCTGCCCTCCACCGTCGCGGGTGTGCGTGGCGCGCGCATCCTCTTCGACCCCGTCTTCAGCGACCGGTGTTCGCCCAGCCAGTGGGTCGGCCCGAAGAGGTTTACGCGTGAGTGCGGTTTGCTGCAGCTTAGCGGATGAATGAACGCGTGTCCGCAGCCCCGCCCTGCGCGCTCGAAGACGTGCCCGAGATCGACGCGATTGTGATCTCGCATAACCACTACGACCAGTGCGTTTGTCTCTTCCTTCTGCATTCTATGCCGTTCCCGTTTCGTTCTCTTTTTTTGGGGGGGGGGCGACTCGGAATTCGTGGTGGCCATTTCTCTTCCGGTCTTGAATCCGCACTCTGTCCACTGGTGCACTCATGCATGCATGCACACGGAGAGGCTCAGGAACGCAAATCTGCGAATTGAATTCGATCTTCTTTCCGTTTCTTTCTGTTTTTTCCCTTCTTTTTTCCTTTCTCTCTCTCTTTCCGCTTCCACTTCCTCTCCCCCATCTTCCTCCCTAACACTGACTCCCTTCTCCCACAGCATGGACACGACCTCCCTCCGCGCGCTCCTCGCGCGGCGCACCTCGCCGCACGTCTTCGCGCCCCTCGGCAACGCGGCCTATTTCAAGCACCTCGGCGTCCCCAAGGAACGGGCGCACTGTCTCGATTGGTGGGACGGAAGGAGGGTGGAGCGCGTCGTCGCAGGTGTGTACCATACACCTTATCCTGCTCTTCGGCACTCGCGCTGACGGGGTACGCATTGCAGGCACACCCGCGGAGGCGAACGACGGTAGCGACAAGAAGGCGGAGGAGCACACGCTCGCCTTCGACATCACCTTCACGCCGGGGCAGCACTTTACGGGGCGCGGGATCCACGACCGGTTCAAGAGCCTGTGGGGCGGGTGGGTCGTCGAGGCCGTGCACGCGGCTCCATCTGCTTCCGACGCGACGCCCACGCAAGTCTACTTCGCGGGCGACACGGGCTACCGCGCCGTCCCCTCCTCCACCGACGAGGGGCCCGACACGCTGCCGGTGTGTCCTGTGTTCAAGGAGGTCGGCGAGAGGTTAGTCTCTTGCCCGCCGCTGTGATATCGCTGATGCTAACTCGAACGGCGCAAGATGGCGGGGATTCGACTTTGCGATGATCCCGATCGGGGCGTACGCGCCGAGGAAGTTTATGAGCCCGATACACTGTGCGCCGAGGGATAGTGTGGCGATATTTAAGGATATTGGGGCCAGGAGGGCGGTGGGGATGCATTGGGGGTGAGTGGTTGTCTGTTATTATTATTTTGTTGGGAGAGCATGGGCGGTTTTCGGAGGGAGAGGGAGGAGAGGGAAGTTTCCCTTCCTTGGAGGAGCGGCGGTTCCGTGCCGACATCCCCCTCCATCGTGCCTCTCTCTCCCTTCCCCCCTCCGCCCCGTTAAACTTTCTTTCTTCCCCTCCCCTTCCCCGTCCCGTTCTTCATTTCCTTTCCCTCGCCTCGTCCTCCCCCGCTCGTCTTCCCTCTCTTCAAATACCTCCCCATCCTGCCCTTGTCCTCCCCTCCCTTCCCGTCTTGCCCACCCCGCTCCTTCCCTCCTTCGGTATCTTCCTCCCTCTTCCCTTACCCACCCACCTACCTCGCCACCCTGTATTGTTTTCCTTTCCCTCCCTTCACCCGTCTCGCTGCCTCCCATGTTCCCTTCCCTCCGTCTGCCTTCCCTTTCGCTTGTCGTTCCCCTTTCGCATTTTTCTCTCTTCCCTCTCCCGTCGTATCTTTATCTCCCTCCCTCCTTCCTCCCGGCGCTCCCGCCCTTCCCTCCTTTCGCCCGTCGTTCCTTTTTCGTGCTCCCAGACCGCCGCTCCCGCCCCCTCTCCGCTCTCCTCTTTCTCCCGCCCCTCCTCCTCATCCCCATCTTCTCCTTTTCCTTGCTTACACCTCCTTTCACTGTTTCCCGTTTCCCGTTTCCCGTTTCCCGTTTCCCGCTTCCCCGCTCCCCCCCCCCCTCCCCCTCCGCTTCCGCTTCCCCGTCTTTTCTCGCCCCCAAATCTTCCGTCGTCCATGTACTAACCGTTGCCCACAGCGCATGGGTCCTCACCACCGAAGACATCCTCGAGCCGCCCAAGCTGCTCGCGGCCGAGTGCGCCAAGGCAGGCATCAAGGAGGGCGTGTTTGAGGTATGCGCGATTGGGGAGACGGTCAGCGTGGAGGTTGGCAAGGGCGAGTAGATGAGATAGATATTCGGTTCTCACTTGCGGGCTGAGGGTCATCCACGAGTTGCTTATGCGTACGGTACGGTAATACACGAGTAATACATATGTCTTTCCCGACTTAATTTACTTATTCATACAATTTTCCTTCTTTGTTCTACCCTCGCCCTTAATTAAATCTTATACGCAGGCACCCCAAACCGCTCCTGCAGCACCACATAGGTCAGCACCGCCAGCAGCACCCTCGCGCGCGCGTCGATCCCGCCCTGCGCCGGGAACGTCGGCTCGGTCAGGAACGCGTCCAGCAGATCGCGCACGGGCGCCCACTCGAGGAATCCGAGCTTCTCCACGTTCGCTTGTGTGATGCGCGCTTTGAGGTGGGCTTGCAGCGGCAGGAGGGATGGGGAGGCGGGGTCGGAGGAAGAGTCAAGGGAGGAGGGAGGAGGGGCGGGAGCGGGCGGCGGGTTGAAGGGGACCTTTTTGCGAGCGTAGACCTCGGGGGTGACGAAGGGCTGGACTGCTTGTCGGAGGATCCACTTTTCGGTGAGGGACCATTTGCCTGGGGTCCCGTCGGCGCCTCCGTCTTGGATGGGGCGGATTTTGAGGGATCTGCATGAGGTAAGAGAGCGCGTCAGTATGGTTTTATGAGTGGGGTAGAAGTAGAAGTGGAATTGGGTGGAAGGGAAGAGACGGATGCTCACGGCGGGAGACTGCTGACGTATTCGACAAGGGGGTGGTCCAGAAACGCCACGCGGCTCTCGACAGAGTTCGCCATGTCGTTCCGATCCCCGTTGATATTCAGGATTATCCGCCCCATCAGCGCCTTCGACACCAAGTACTGCGCATGCGTTTCCTCGTCAGTACAGTCCAGATCAGAATTTCAGGAAAAAGAACATACCAGGGAAACGTTCATACTGTGCCAGTGCCCCGAGACGGAGTGCGCCCGCACCCGTGCATCGACGCCCTCCTCGAACGCGCGCACGATGTCCGGCGCCCCGACGCGCCGCGCGACGTCGGGCACGAAGAGCAGCGCGCTGAGGGATGGCATGATGGTGCTCAGCATCCGGTGCAAGCTGATGTCGAGCAGGCGGGGGGCGCGGGGAGGCGTCGGCGGGGAGGCGGGGCATGTACATGCCCCGCCCCGCGGCCTGGATCGCGTCTCCCAGCGCGCGGCGCTCGGTATCGGAGGGGAGGGGGATGCCGAGCGCGGCGGCGGCACAGTCGGGCTGCCGGAGGTAGTCGGGCGCCAAAAACGGGTAGCCGCCGAAGACTTCGTCCGAGCCTTCGCCAGATAGGGCGACCTAGAGTACACAGAAGAAGCGTCAGCGTTCGACTACAGTACGTAGCGCTCCAAGATTGTGTGTGTGGAGCGAGCGACCCGACCGTACCTTGTATCCCGCCTCGTGCACCGCCTTGGAGAGGAGCAGTTTGCCCGCCCCGTGTAAGGTGGTGTGGAGATGTTCCGAGTGCCAGATGGATTCCTCGACAAGGCCGACTAGTTTCGCCTCGGTGGCTTCGACCTTTATGAGGTCGACGCCAAGGTGCGTTGCGGTTTGCTCTGCGAGAGGTGACTCGTCGGTGGTCGCGTCCTCTGCAGCGGAACGAGGTTAGAATGCACAACATAATGGATGTGCACACACATACCGACGTATGCGAGGGTGAACGTCGTCAGCTTCGCATTGGGGTCTTTCTCTCGGAGTAGGTGGACGGCGATCCCCGCTACTGCAGAGCTGTCGATACCGCCGCTGAGGTACACCGCCCACGGCACGTCCGCGCGCAGGCGCAGGCGCACCGCATCCACCAGCAGCTCGCGCACCCGCGCGATCATTGTATCCACCGAGTCGGACGGCGCGGCCGTGGCGGGTGGGTAGGCGAGGTCCCAGTAAGTCTGCGTTTCGACGAACCCCGAGGCGCGGCAGAGGGCGAAGTAGCCCGCGGGCAGCTATGCAGGATTAGACACCACTCGATTCTATTTAATTGGAACCCACCTTCTGGACCCCCTTGAACACCGTACGCTCGTCGCAGACGTCCCCGTTGTCGACGATGCTCTCGATGTCCCACTCAGCCTGCCACCCGAGCCCCATGAACGCCTTCATCTCGCTCCCGAAGAGAACGGCGCCGTTGGAGACGGTGTAGTAGAGCGGCTTGATCCCGAATCTGTCCCGCGCAGCGAACAACAGCCGCCGCGTGGCGTCGTACAGCACGAACGCGAACTCGCCGCGGAGGTGAAAGAGCAGGTTGAACCCATCGCGCTTGTACCTGCAGAGGCATTTATTTAATATAACACAGTGGCAGGATGAAACCCTACAGTTGTACGACTAACTCTGAGTCGGATTTGGTCTTGAACGAATACCCCTGGCTTTCCATTTCCGCGCGAATGCGGTCATGGTCATAGATCTCCCCGGTAACAACACAATAGATCAGATCGTCTTCGTCCGAGAGCGGCTGCTGGCCTGTTGGAAGGTCAATTATAGAGAGTCTGACGTGTCCCAGCCCTAGGTAACGCATTATGTATAAGAAGAGAATATCGCGTTCCAGTGCAAAATATACGCACCGACGCGACCATCTGGCGACACGTATGTACCCCTCGAATCGGGTCCACGGTGCTTGATCGTTTCGAGCGACGCGTCGAGACCGCGCTGCAGAGCCTCAACAGAAGGAGGAGTGACGCCGTCGGGGTAGAAGGCAGAGGTGAGACCGCACATTGGTTGGCGGAGGATCCGATGTGAGAATGGCTAAATGGGATCCTATATTTATAAAGTCGTTCTTCAGGCTGACTCAAGGCGATGGACACAGTCGATGAGCTCCGGCCTGACAGAGTGGGCCCGCGAACAACCGAACAACTTCTGACCTCCCTCGTGCCACAAGGAAGATGTCCATGTCGCCATCGGCAGAGCGGCTGTCAGGTAAGAGTGGGTGGTTCCAGGTGGGTAAACGCTTTCTCTAGCCAAAGAAGACGCCACGATTTGCCGGTATTGCACAAGTTGACCCAAGTAAGAAGAAGCCATGATTTGCGGTGTCAACGACTTGCAGGTGTCCAGCGACCCGAAGGCGTCGGACGGGCGCCGAGCCCAGCGTGTCAAATATCGAAGGCCAGAACTGGAAAATAATTGAAATTCACGGAAAGGAGAGAGCAAGTGCCACGAAAGGTGACCGGTCACGCTGAGTCACATCTTTCTTGTCGCTGGACATGTCCCGGTCCCGGCTGACAAGTTCAAGATCATATACGTGAGTCTGTCTGCACCAAATGACTCGCTGTTCATCGTGATTCCAAAGTGCAAAGACTTTCAAGCGCCATCATGGCTCCAAAGACCCAGAAGATTGACAGGACTCCGCCCAAAAATCCCCAGAAGTCGAAACAAAATTCACCTCGGCCCACGCACTGTGAGCTCTGACTCTGTGGGCGTTCTCTTCGCCCGATTCTAATTCTCTGCGCAGTCCTGTCCCTGCCGTTGGTATGCTGCCTGTAAATCGAGGTTGAAATTATTCATTGTCATCCAGGGACATCACCCAGCGCTCCGAGACAGGATCCAGGAGTTCCACCGGAGGCTTTTGCCCTCCGGGGATACTAATCCTGCAATCGAAGGGCTCGACCAGTCCATTCTGGTCGATCCAAGAAGGCTACACCTCACCATCGGCGTCATGGCTCTCTCCTCGACGGAAAGTCCAACGCAACAATCGAACACCTCAGGGCCAGGGAAGACTGTATCGGAGGCCATCGCCCTCCTCCACTCCCTCGGTTCCGAGATCGACGCAATAACCCGCGAACCCGTCCTACTCACGCTGGACAAAATGGGTGTCCTGAAGACTCAGCGCCAGCAAGCCGGGGTACTCTACGTAGGCCCCAGCGACGAAATTACCGAAGACGCAGTCAAGGTCGGCCGCATCTTCGGTATGTATGCGGTCCCTCCTGAAATTGGTTCAGCCTGAATTACAACTATGTTCAGATTTAGTGGGACAACGATTTCGGCAAGAGGGCTTCATTGAGGAAGCTGCCCGGCCTGCAGTTGTTCGTTTTTTACTTACCCTTGCTTTCTTGATGGGACGGCTGACCGACTGCCTAGCTCCATTGCACCCTCATCAACGCGAGTCATCGAAAACCACGTCGCATGCCTCGCACATTTTCGTATCGCGAAATATTTGATCGAGCATCGGTGGACGCGAGCTCGCCACCGACCTCCGAGGTACCGCATCTCTTCAATCACCTCCTACTTACCGCTTACTGAACAATCCCAGCCGCCACCGGCGTCCGGAGACAGATCCATCAAAGTCGATTTTGGAAGCTGGGCCGTTTCCGAGATCCAGCTCTGTAGAATGGGCAGCCATGGGCCCGAGAACGAGTACATTAGTGTAGGTTCTCTCCCAGTTGGCTGAAATTGAAGCTGTGTACTTTTTGTGGGAGAGAAACGTTCTCTTTTCGTCGCGTCGACTGCACCACGTTTCCCCGGCGCCGGCCCAGTTCGTCTGATCGATTCAGTCGCTATGCTACTTGCGATTCGCCGAGTCAAATGGTATGGTACGGACTCCACCGATGCTCCAAATTCCAGTACCAGACCTGTTTTGAGTGCGCTGTACTGAAGATCACTGCCGAGCGGCGGACTCGCCTGACTACGCCCCCCGTGCAAATATAAGCTGCTCCCGCGCGCGCGCCCGGCATAGCCTGCCCAACCTCATTAAAAAAGAGGGTGTTTCAACAAAAAAGTATGAAAAGTGCGATTCCGGGGTTGATGCGGATTTGTAGGCCGCATTCCAAGGCAGCATCTCGCAGTGTGGCCTATAAAACCATACAGTGCATCTTTATGAGTCTCGAAGATGTCTGGACAAGATACTAGCCCTTCTTGACTGTGCATCTCTTTGTCGTAGGGTCTACAGTTTTATACACTTTTCCAGATGACTAGAAACTCAATATTACTGAAAAAATTGAGAATAGAAGCAATACTTCAATGAAGCTGTGTGGATCTCAGGAGTGTAACTGAAGTCAACCTCTGGCCCCCTTTTCAACAGCGGATTTTGGCGATCTCTACGGGACCTGATAGCTTGCACACTCAGATAATGCCCCCTCAATCACTAAGTAGCCTTTCCACATCTCCCGGTTGACCGGTCACTGTGTACCGTCTTGGATCATGTGTTTTCCTTCTGCAGTATCTACCTCTGTCAGTTGAGTCAATCAACGAGTGTTAAATGAGGTATCAATCTCAGGAGACCTCTGAGCAAAGTGTCAACAGAGTGGACTTCATTAAATCGGTGTCAAGCACACCGCATATTGTAGGGCCACACTGAAGAGCCATAACAATCCAATTTCTTCTTGATGATTCAGAGTGTTACATTTTTGAGGATAAAGACAACTACGGATTAATCGGACCTTATTTGAACGGAGCATCAGTACGTAGAAGAAACCCTGATATTAAAAGAAGATAAAAAACTATTCCAGCCTCAGGGATTACTCCTACAAGATGAGGCACTTCTTCTTTCTCAACGGGATCTGTGGTTCTGGGTCTGTCGCGTGTCGTAATGCACGAACGAGATTCGTGAAGACCCGTTCCACGTTTTGGGCCGTTTTTGTTGATGTTTCAATGAATTTACAGCCAAACCGTCGCGCTAGCGCTGCTCCCTCGTCCTTTGATACCTCACGTTCAAAGGCGTTGTCGGATTTGTTTCCTGTTGAAATGGACCAGTCACGCATCCTCAACAGCTGTGAAGCTGTCCAACTTACTGCTATTCTACAGCACCTGCTACAGCATTTGTACTGCAGTAATATATCCTGTAACAGCACTCTACAGCTTTAGATTACTTTATATACGACCACTACTTTACCTTGCAACAGAGAGTTCCTGTTGTCCTGAAATTCCCGTTTCTGCGAGTCTCTGTGCAACTGTCACTTCCCAACATTTCCGACCAGTATGAAGATTGGGTCTCCCTGTTTTAGTCGCTGCATCGACTGATGGAAGGCTTCAAGCCGGTTGAACGTTGACCGCGATGCGATTGAGTAGACCAGTATGAATCCCTGGCCCTCTCTGTGAGATGTTAATCAGTGAAACTTGTCCAACCGGATACACACCGTATCCAATGTTCCCGCACTGCCACGTACTCGTCTGCAGATGTTGCATTGGATGCATGATAATATGCACAATGGAGGCACGACATACCTTGACCTTGATACGTATCAAACAAGTCCACGAAACACATGCGATTGTCCACTATAAACCGTTTGTGGTAGCCATCTTCTAGCGTTGGATCGTGAGTCTGCACGGCCATTATTCAACGGTTGGCATTTGAACGCTGACAGGGTGGAGCTTTAAAGTACCTCGGTAAAGGAGAGTAATTAAACTGGTAGTCAGAAGATGGGGGGCCAAGTTGAAGACTGTGCAACTCACGGGACGAAACAATTCATGGTGAACTGCGGAGTTTCACGTTAGTGGGGACTCTGGGGAGCCAGGCGACAATGCTGCTGACCTGAACGGCTAATGTAGTTTTATCAGGCGTATACGGCGATTTTCTATATAAAAGGATGGCACATTAGAGGTTTCGTGTTATGTATAAACCACAGAAACTAGAGGTGAGCCAATTTATTTATATGAGAGGCATACCGGATTTGCCACATAGCATCAGCCTTCCTGCGGCGGCGTCATCTGGCGCTCTGATGCGCATGCGCAACATCGGGTGGCAGTGTAGTGCGCTGTCCCGAATTCACCGCGCTCATTTAGTGCTGGCCAAAATACGATATGAATATGCAAAATGGCGTATTGTATTCATATCCATATCGTATTCGCCTCCAACACCACATATCGTATTTGTACTGTATCATATCATATTAGGGGGGTTGAATATGAATATGATATGAATACAATATGTAGGGATGGACACGGGTACGGGTTCGGGTCCCAAGACATCAACCCGCACCCGTACCCGGGAAAACCCGAACACCACCGGGTACGGGTCCGAACCCGACCCGTAAACCTGCGGGTCAAGGTGTTACTGGACCTGCAGGTACGGGTTGAGGGTTTGGGTACAGGTCATCGATTCAAGAAGAGCGTCAAACAAATAAATATTCAGACAGGGTATACAATATCAGAAACTAATATTCACAAGTTTAATTACTAGAAGTGCGGGGCTTCTTAACACTGGGTCCTGCCTCATCACCAGAGGCAGCGTGCTTGATGGGCCGAGCCTCGGTAGCTGCCTTGCGACCCATTACCTTCTTGACTGCCTCAATCACATGCTCCATCTGAACCAAGTCCCGTTTACTCCAACTGCCAAAGCAAAGGCACTTGCGAATCGACTTGCCTGACAGACGGTTGCGTGTGGAAACAAGGAGATGACGACCCTGCGGAAATAACTGTTCAACAGGAACTGAAGTTGCTATATGCATCACTGGTGAGCTATTGGTACATAAAAAATTGACGAAACAACATACCCGGGATGGACAGATAATCAAGTGCCATCCGAGACAGATTAGGTCAGACCTGCTGTTTGTTCCACCACCAGCGGAGGGGGTTGACCCGGATGCGCTCGACAGGTTGTGACAGATATTCTTGGAGTTTATCTGCATCTGGAAGAAAATTGGGCATGGGGATATCTTCAAGCCAGTTTGACACGTCGTCAAAATCGACCTGACTTGAAGACATGCTCATCTAGCATATCCGATTAGCATATTTAAGTGAAGCACCAGATTCAACATACCGTCTCGGCGTCATCGACTTCGCTACCCTGGCTCCCCCTCCCCTCATGTGAGGCATAATTCATTTCAAACTCATCCCAGACGAGGCCTTGTGCCAAGTCGATCCAGGCTGTTTCCCACTTCCGAGTCTTGAAATACTCCAGCTTATAGTTGGGATGCAAGACTGTAATTACGTTGAGCGGGGTACAGCATCAAGCACACAACAAAATAAAAGAACTCACTCACGGCGATACAATAAACATTGGATTCGTCAGTGTGGGAATAGTACTTATTTATCGTGGCCTTGGCAAGCTTAAGTGCAGATTTAATTGAGCTGTGAAGGGCACACTTTGAAGTCCCAGCAGACTGGACCGAAGATGTAACAACTGTTGTAATAATTAAGTCGTCGATCTTGTCCATTGTTGTCAGGACCTGTGGGATGGTGCAGTGGTTTTCGTTCGAAAAATACAGGGTTGCGTCCTTGAAGACCTGTAGTTCAATGTTAAATGCGATGATTTTCGAAGAAAATCAATAACACACCTTCAGGACGTGCAACATGTCTTCAATAAACGTCCACTGTGTGTTTGTCAAGTCATAGGCACGGTATCCTAAGTTTTGGTCGCCTGTGAAGGCGTTGATGACACCCTTGTATGTAACTGCGACCAAGAGCATGTCGTATAATGAGTTCCATCGCGTGCAAACGTCTTGAGGTATCAGCCGTGCACGCATGCCGTTATCGGTGCAAGCCTTGCGCCAGGCAGGGAGTCCAATGGTTGTCGAGTGAATGATTGCGAAGGCAAGTTTACGAATCTAGGATAAATTGAATGAGCATTGAACTAAAGAACTCTGTTGGCACACACTTTAATAATAACCTCCTTGACTGTGTCCGTCTCCTTCAGCAGCTCCGCCTGCTCTTCCTCATCCAGCCCTTCCCAAACCGAGTTCTCCTCGCTGCCGTCGTCCTCTTCATCCGAGGAAGCTGACACATTCACCAGATCCAGCATGTCCTCCTCGTCCTTGAGAAGGAAGTCTCCACCATCATCGTTCTCTTTGTCATCCACTTCCGCATCCTTGCCCTTCTTCTTCTTCTCGGGAGGTGTGAATGGGTGAAGGAACACGGTGAAACGGTGCACTTGATATACGACTAGAAATAGCTTAGATTCGTGCTTGCACAAAACAACCACAAAACCACCACTACAACAATCTATTCCTCCAAAGATGTAAGTGCTTCTCTTGTGAGTTCGGGTCCGGGCCGTAGTATGCGACCAACGGGTTTGGAACAAACACAATTCGACTGCTAGACTTCAACAAAGCTGTTCAACAACACGCTAGCACTACGCAGCTGCCAACAACAATACCGCTAGCACCTGGGATGGGCAGGGGTTTATGGGTTGGATACAAGGTGGCTGGATCGCTAGATCGAGGGCACCAGGGCAGAGTATGTAGGTTTGTGAAAATCCTCGCAATGGGATACCCAAAGACTATTGAGGCTAACAACAAGTGGACTTCAATCCTCAAGCGACAAGGCAGTCCTTAAGCCGCTGACCTATTCCTTAACCAAGAACAGGAACGTTTCCACTTTGTATTGGCAATAGACACTATAAGCGTCCAGCTAGTGACCCAACACACTACGACAGCGCTTCCGTCAATATCGGGGTGAAGGCGAAGTAACTGACAAGTTACAGTCGGTCTAGAGGTGGGGGCACCTAGTCCGTCTTCTTCTTAGTGGGCTCGAGTCAACACACAATCACCTAGCAGGCGATCCAACACACTACGAATATATCGGGGTGAAGGCAAAGCTGCTAGCGCAACTGCTAGCTGGTTCTCGAAGAGAACACCCTTGGTTTATACGTGAAGACTCCGCGAGCCAACAACTTAGAACCTCAACTTAAGATCTCGACGTGTCCAGAGTCAACAGTATTGATTCCAATAAAGCTACTACTTGTGAAGTGTGTGTACAATCTCCACTAGCAACCTGAGACCACCTGCACCAACTTCGTACAAAGTCGGGGTGTAATAATCTGAGGTTCTAGCCTGCTCTGTGCTCCCTTTATACTACTGAGGTCCATGGTACATGTGATAAACAGAATGAATAATATAAATGAGTGAAAATGATGTGATAGATACGACAGCCAATGAAACGACTGCCGTTTGGTTTTATGATGGGTCTATGCCAAGCAGAACAGCCACACTGATCCGCTAGCGTCCATTTAAGGGTATCGTGAGTGATCCCTCAGCTTGCCATCAGCTGCTGAAAATCGCTATCCTGATGAAGCGGAGTTGAATCCGCTGCCTGGAGTCATCTAGCACGAGTCAGAGCACCGGCTAGCAGTCCGTTTATCCGTTACTGCATATGTGGTGACCCGCGCATCCACACCAATAGCCTGCTAGCTATTCCTCTACTATCTACTTTGCCTCTGTTTGTGACTCGCGACCGCGTCGCGACCGTCACGTGCTCGCATCTGTGTTTCGGCCTCGGGTCGATCGCTAGAGGGGTTCCGCACACTAGCGCCCTTGCTAGAAGGCTGCTTAGCGCATAGTTTACTACCCTTCAGATCCCAGACTCGCCGCTCGCACCCCAGCTAGCTTGCTCGCAATACCACTCTTCTGTGTCTCACTCCCTAGGTGCTAGCACCTTGACTGTGTAGGCTTATGGTTATTTCCCCGTGGTTTGTGCCTTCAGACCGTGCTAGCGCGTCACACTAGTCGTATCTGAGGCTACAACCGGCAGCTTGGGCTCACTCCAGTTCTCCTTTATATCACCTAGCCAGAGTCCTGAGTGCTAGTAATAGCACTTCAGAAGTGCTAGCGCTTTCCCGTTGTATAAATACTGGTCCTAGGAAATCGCAAAATAGCACTAGATGCCGCGCGCTCTTGTTACGGTGTTTCAGCGGTGACGGCAAGATTAAGCGTGTGGGCAAAGCATCAAACACAATTACCGGAATTGAACACGTTGTTGGGGTTGGGTTGTTGCCGAGTGCAGTGTTCTGAGTGTCGTTGGAGGTAGTGTTGTCTCCAGTCCATGACAGGATCTTTATCAAAGTCAGGTGTGTTCACAACCGTAATATATACAAATACACGAACCTTGTGCCGAATATTGAATCGAGCAAGCATATCATCGAATTCCCGTGCAAGAACCTCTCCGGTGTGCAACTAAAACGATATTAGAGAACAATATTAATAGAATGCTTTGGAAAGGATCACGCACCTCTGGTACTTCATACACGTCGAGGGGAAATGACAGCAGCTCCCCCTCATGTTGAAGGTGCACAATCCACGGGACGAACACCCGGTGGTTCGGAGACATCCAAGCATCCGTTCCAAAGCTCAGTCTTCCCGGATACTCCTGTTGATCAGTGAGCAATGAGCGCGGCAATGAAAATGAGGACTTACCTGTAGCAGATTCATCACATACTCCTGGGAGCGCTCGTAAGCAGCGTGAAGGTCCCAGGCAACGATTCGTCGGCGAGGAAGACTGTATTCAGGTCTGCCAGTGGAGAGAATGTGCATGAGCTCGAGGTTCTCAACAATGTTGAGCGGCCTGTTGCTCTCGGCCACCCAGCGAACAATGTGGGCCCTGCTCAATGTTGTCAGAACTGTAGAGAAAAATGGAATTGTCACACACCTCAGCTCGGCTTCAGTGAGGGTACGGTCGCTCGCAGCAACTGGGTGTTCACTGGCACGAGCAAATGCACTGAAGATGCTGCCATCTGTCCCCTGCGCTTCAACACCCTTCATCTGCACCTTCACAACATCCTTCCCCCAGCACTTCATTGCATGCTTTGTAAGATTGCCCGTCGAGGCTCGATCCCGGTC
This sequence comes from Mycena olivaceomarginata, assembly GCA_029378375.1. Classification (NCBI taxonomy): domain Eukaryota; kingdom Fungi; phylum Basidiomycota; class Agaricomycetes; order Agaricales; family Mycenaceae; genus Mycena; species Mycena olivaceomarginata. Next base: position 91,670 of record JARKIC010001151.1, on the reverse strand, counting down.
TTGGATCCGTCTTTGTTCGTTTGGTATCGTGTTGTGCCTTTCGTCTTGGATTTGCATCCCTTGGGGGCAGCACATTTGAAGAACTGGTACTTGCAGCCATCGTCGTCCTTGTACAGCACTGAGGCCGCAAAGAACTGATAGACCCCAGAGCGGAGGCGATTTGTGGACTCGGCTGTGGAGGGTGTAAGTCACGGCTTGGGATAGATAGTCAAGATAACTTACAATTGTTGGTGTCATCGTCCTTCAAAGTGTTTGATTTACGAGATAGAACACCTGGTATTCATATTAGAGGCGATGATATAAGTCAAAATGCAAACATACCTTTGACTGCGCGAGTGGCAGTCTTAGCAAGCCCTTTGAGCTTCTGGCAGCGGCGGAGCTAACACTCGCAATGCTCAATGATTTTGTGGACAAGGGCATTAAGAACGGCGGTATGGGTAAGAGGAGTACAATAGCAAGGCAGTTGGTAGGAGATAGGTGAGAGGGGAATCAGATTGTTGTGTAGTCGTGAGTTCTGCCTGAGTATTTAAGTGCGCTTATTTGATTTCTTCCCCTGACTTGAGGTCAGCAGACAGCCAAGGAGTGATCGGAATCCATAGCAGCAAGGGCAATTGTCAATCGAATTGGATTATGTCGCTACAAACATTTAGGCCCACTGCAATAATCAAGAACCAAAGTAAAACTTCATTCTGGAATGCCGGCTGTAGTGGAAGGAATATAATGGAACCACAGCAAGATGGTTTCTGGCCCGGGGAGGTACAGTAAGCTACAAACAAGGAAGAGAAACTGGGGACACACCTTAGTTGCCTGGTAATAGGATCATCCCCCTGAATCCTCGCTCCATTTCAAAGTCTTGCGCCAATAACCAACAGCGATCATCACCGGGGCGCACAGCTCCGGAATGTCTGGACACAAAGCCCAAACCCATCTACTTGAATAAATGTTGTCAAAATGAGAGGGTCGACAACGGTGCTGGTGGTGAGAAGGGAGAAAGGTGGTTGTTTGTGTTTATGGGTGTCATAGATTGAATTGATCTATTATGATGACACGCACAGATCTCGGGTAGAATGTGGGCGCCTCGCTTAGCACCTGCTTGGCGCCCGCTTATATTGGGCCTTTGATACCCGGTGGGTTGATGGGTTGGCTACAGGTCTCCACGGGTTGTGCTCGGCTACAACCCGAAACCCGTACCCGATCAACCCAACCTGCAAACCCGGTGGGTTGACCCGTATGCGTGTCCTTCCCTAACAATATGAATGTTTTTGAATATATCCTACTAGTTGTTAATTCTGATGAACTCCATGTAATTAACCCCCCTCAGCTTACCCCCGATTTCAACCATTCCTTTGTAACAATCTCCACAGACACTGTCTCTGTGGTGACCCATGGATGACCGAGCATTGGATAGAGTGTGCTCAAGTTGGAAAAAGACGCTCGACAGAGGTGCTCACACCAGGGATTGCGAGGATATCCCTAGCCACATGCACCATGTATTTCAAAGTCCCTGATTTCCTTCTGCAAGATGTCAATAGCGCAAAAGAAATATGATAAAAATCCACCTTCCACCACTTCAGAGGATCATCAAAGTCCTGCACAACAGGAGAAATGTTGCCGCAACTGTGATGCGGTGCTGGCGTGTGATGGGATCATCGCTGCTATGCAGTTGGCTGATCTGCTTCTTGTCCCGGAACCATAAGCTGATAGTGTGTGAAGCAAATGGAATGGTCCATGACGGCTGGATCTCCGTGTAACCATATTCAAATATATTTGAATACACTGACCCCTGTATCATATTATATCCATATTGTATTGTATTCATATTCTCTCATATTTGTATTCAACGAGAGGAGCTTTCACCGTATCATATTCATATGTATATGAATATTCAAAAGTTAATTTTCCATATTGTATTTTTGGCCATCACTACACTCATTCCTCCCCCATACACACTTCTAGCATGCAAGCAACACCACAGCAGGCAAGATATGTGACCAAACAACCCACCTCAATAGTTTGAGGCGCCAGAAACACCGCACTGAGCCACAGGATTGGCCCTCGTCGTTGTGAATTGGCAGTGCACCTGTGTTTGTACATGTTACAATCACATGCCTTTATATTCCTCTCTTCCTCCCACCTATACCCATTCCCTGCAGCCCCCTCGCCACCCCGGGTTACTGCTCTGTGGAGCCACGCACTGCTCGCTGTGTTGCTACCACCCTGCCCGTCCACTCTTGCCGCCCACCCTCCCACCTGCTGCCCCGCCCGTGCCCACACCTTGTGCCCCATTCCTGCTTCCCTGCACCCACCAGACGCACCCCTCGTGCCCGCCTGCCCACCACACCCACCTGCCGCACCTGCCTGCTGCACCTGCCCGCCGCACCTGCTCACCATATATGCCCGGCCCACCCGTGTCATGCCCACCCACCTGCATGCCTGCTGTGCCCATTGTGGCCGCCGTACCCGTTGTGCACACCCGCCCCCGGCGCAACCGCCCACCACCCACCTGCCCACCCCGCTGCGCCCATTGTGCCCACCACACCCATTGTGTACACCTGCCACTGCTGCACCTGCCCGCCATGTTGCTTCTGGCCCGGCCTGCTGCACCCGCCTGCCTGCTGTGCCTGCCTGTGCTGCCTGCCACTTTTGCTCCTTTTGCAGCTATCCTGCCCCTTCATTTACAAAACCCCTCACAATCAATCAATTTCATACTTACTACGTACTTGTAATATGCTACCAACATACTTTTTCTTCTGACAAGCTACACACACAGTTGGAAAAATTGTCATTTGACGAAGAATAAACTTATTATGGTCTGCATTTAAATTGTATTCCTGGCCATAATGTCTTGTGGATACAGCAGTAGAAATATCTCCTGATGGTATCACTCTGTTCCTTTAGGCTATAGGAGCACCCTGCAAGTGATGGATTAGGTTATAATCATTCAAAACATTGTATTTTGGCCATATCAGGAAATACCAATTTCGCCCTATTCTGGACCTCTCCATGATGTGAGATATCCCAGCACACATCATTTGGATCTTTCCTATGTATATATACTAGAAAGGTGGACATCTGACATCAAGGACACCCATACCCCATGATTTGAGGTGACCATGTGTTATATTGCCTTTCACCCCATTCAGTATGCCCCAGGGTCATAGGGACCCCTTCTGAAAGATCCAAACAGATATTCCAGGCTGTATGAAGAGCTCCCAGCCAAAAAGTATGTTAATATAGCACCATAAACTCGAAATATGTCAGATGATATTTCTGGGTTATTTTGTGAATAGGTACCAAGGAGACCACTGAGTGCGAAATAGACACTGAGAATGGGATGGGAGAGTGTGAATGACTCATATTGAGCTTTATTTGAAGTGTTTTGGTCAAGTTCTGGCCAGATGGTGTTTTCAACCATGGCCAGTATATAGAACCAAAGTTGCACTCAGACCTATATGCTCAGCAACAGTATTCAGCCAAAACCTGACCAAAACACTTCAAATAAAGCTCAATATGAGTCATTCACACTCTCCCATCCCATTCTCAGTGTCTATTTCGCACTCAGTGGTCTCCTTGGTACCCTATTCACAAAATAACCCAGAAATGTCATCTGACATATTTCGAGTTTATGGTGCTATATTAACATACTTTTTGGCTGGGAGCTCTTCATACAGCCTGGAATATCTGTTTGGATCTTTCAGAAGGGTCCCTATGACCCTGGGGCATACTGAATGGGGTGAAAGGCAATATAACACATGGTCACCTCAAATCATGGGGTATGGGTGTCCTTGATGTCAGATGTCCACCTTTCTAGTATATATACATAGGAAAGATCCAAATGATGTGTGCTGGGATATCTCACATCATGGAGAGGTCCAGAATAGGGCGAAATTGGTATTTCCTGATATGGCCAAAATACAATGTTTTGAATGATCATAACCTAATCCATCACTTGCAGGGGTGCTCCTATAGCCTAAAGGAACAGAGTGATACCATCAGGAGATATTTCTACTGCTGTATCCACAAGACATTATGGCCAGGAATACAATTTATGAAATTCGCTATTTTCACCCTATTATTGCACTATAATGGGCTCTAATTTGACCTGGTCAGCTTCAAAGAACCTGTAATAACATTCCTATGTGGTTAGATCATCCAAAACGGTTGAATTATGAGCCAGGTAAGGGCAGATGTAGGAAATTTCCTTTTTGGGCAAAAGGTGTTAGTGTCCAAAAAAGGAAAGTGATGCTCATGTCATAGAGCTCATCAAGGGCTACAAGAGTCACCTATACCATTTTCCAATCAGTAGGCCCGTTGGCCCGCAAAATGCAAAAATGCAAAATACTTTCTGAGACGCAGCACTTTTTTGCAACATTCCATCAGTTGCAACCCCAATTTGGCCAGCCATCAATGGTAGAGCCCCCAGACAGACAGCCATCAATCTCAAGGCAATGGCTGGGGCCCATCAATCCCACCCCAATACAAGCAGCCATCAGTTCAAGTGATTTAAGCCATTAATTCAATTAAATATGGGCTAATTATTCATTTTTCACATCTGTGGCACTGTGCCGAAATCCCATCAATGCCGAATGTGCTTGCCATCCAGAGTGTGCATTATAAAATGTACCAGGCCTGGAAGTTAGTCCAGGCATTCTAACACGCACTGCTGGAAAAAGCAGGGCGTGTTATAATAGTACCCTACGCTCTGTTGAGAGCTGGCACGCCTGAGATCAAAGACGTCAACACATTTGCGCGGCAAGTCCGAGCATGGTGGCAGGATATTAATCCGGCCTGGCGGAAGCTTTCCTTGCCGATGGCGAAGAAAACGGGCCCCTGGACCTTCATGGATGTGCCAGGCCAAAATGGCTTCCTCAACGTCTTGATTTGCCTTAAGTGGTGGAGAGAGAGGATCGACGAGGAGTCAGAAGAGTGGAAAGATATGCTGGAGGACGTTTCGTGGGTCCTGCGCCAGATGAACAGGTGATTGCGACATTTGGTGACTCTGGGATTGATTGAAAGCTGACGGCATTCACAGAGCTGCAACTGGGGATAAACCAACTGCTGGCACCGCTTCCGATGTGCCTGCTGATGCCAGCAGCAATGCCTGCTCCAACACGAACGGACTGGCCAATGGCAACGCACCTGCCAATGCCGACGAGAAGGGCGCCAACGCTGCCGGAAACCCACCCGCCGCTGTTGTTACGGGAACGAGTGCACCGACCGGCACCGACGTGCCCGCTGCCGTTGCCACTGTTACGAGGCCTGGACCACGTCCGGCTTACCGGAAAACAATGCATGGACCTAGGGAAACAATTGGGCAAAGTGCAGGCCCAGGACCAGGGCAGGCTGTGGCAGCCGGTGGCCCCGAAGCAGGGACACATGATGCTGTCACGTCGGATGATGCGGCTGCCGCAAGCAGCGTCGCGGGCGCAGATACGGGAGAGAGTGCGGGTGCCGCAATGCTCCCTGCTTCCTTGGTTGCAAATCCATCGGTGCGGCTGCTGGTCCGGCGGCGGCAACCAAAGCGCGCAAGCGCGCCGTGCTGGAATGTCAGGGCCTGTCCGCAGAGGAGATCGACAAGATAATGGATGATCCGGATGCTGAGGAGGATCGGATGGATATCGAGGATGATCGGGTGGATACACAGATGGAGGGGTAGGTAGGAAGGAGGGGATTCGGAGGAGGAGATTCGGGAATGCGAAAAAGCACATGCACAGACTGGGGAAGGTGGGGGAGGTGGGGGACAGACGGTAGGCATTAGGCAGCCTATGCCCGCGTGGCCAAAAGGCCCTAAACGCGCACAAAGAGCGGTGGTTTTGCCCCTATTTTTATGTATTTGATGCTTTCTTGATGGGCCGGCAACAGCCGAAAATATAAGCCCTTTTTTATTTAAATTATCGACCATTTATTCAGTGTATTTGGACCACCGGCAGCCTGCCGAGAGTGCGATCAGCCAGTAAGAATGGCCGTGGGCATGCCTGATATAAGCATATGTGGCTATACGGCAAGTCCCCAGAGATAATGTATTGAACCCTTGGAATGAGCCCCAGGTTAATAGGTTAATCTGACCATATGAGCTGGGGATTTAGTCTTGGAAAGCGACAGCTCGTATGTGGTCTGTGGTGCGTAGCGGACCCGTATAACCTCTGCATGGTAAATTAGATTGTCCAGTGTTGGTAATGCATCACAGCCTTTGAGCTTGTCGAAATGTGCTTGGAAATCTCCATCGATTCCCAACTGTAACCTGATTTAATGTAGGTTAGATGTTAAGAGCAGAGGAGGTGGAGAGAACTTACCGCCAACAGTCAAGAAGCTGAGCCTCCCAGATGAGAGTCATGCTGCAACTAGTTGGGTAGAAGTCGCATTTTTTCAAGTCTGTAGGTCTCTTCATGTTGGTTGCATGCAAGCTTCGAGAGAGCACAGAAGGGTCCTTGGAGACGGCAGGGCCGTAATGGTTGGATGTGCAAGCATTGAGTTCCGTTGCTTTTGTGTGCCAAGTCTCAGGAGTTGTAATGACGTTTCGGCAAGACTTATAGACTTCGAGGGTGGTCAATTCATCTGCAAGCGCTTGAATGTAGTGAACGAGGCGCCATCTCCTCGAATCCAATTGAGGATGTTCTTCAATTTTTCTGGGTCAATTCCCATCTGTTGGTCGAAGTCAACGCGTGTGCGAGAAATCCCTTGGGTTTCAGTAGAATTTTCACTGTTTGTTCCAAGAGGCTGCAACTCTGTCATCCCTCGGTTGGGGATGCGATGGATTGTGTATCTGTTCCGAAAGAGGGCCGTAATTTCTTTGGAGAGTGGTTGTAGAATAGGGACAAACTTGACCAGGATGCGGATGTAGTGCAAATGCATCACGCCGTTGACGTGGTGCCAGTCAATGGAGTTGAGGAGGTCATCCGTGGTCATATTTTGTCGCTCTTCCTGGAGCATACACGCGATGTGGTCGTCGGCGTTGAATGCACCTGGTTTACAGTCGTAGAGACGGAACACCGTGCAGGCAGTGCCAACCTTCAGCTGATTATCATGGCCAATCTCATGCTCCCACACAGGTGAATACTGCTGGCAATTGTCGAGTATTTTGCCCCAGACAGCTTCTCCTCTCTCCGCCGCCTCTGCGAGACTGTCGCGCAGAGCTCCAAAGCTCGCATCTGTCATGGTATTGAGGGCATTTCGTGCCGTGCTGTCGCTGACGATGGATCCGAACTGGCAATAGACTCGTTTGACATCGATGTGAGACTTGCATGCAAAGTGCCACAGAGCCAGAGGCAGGGCAAGATCACTGCTCACATATCAATTACAACTCAGGACGAACGAGCTTATCGCTCCCACCTGTATCCTTTGGAACTCAGTATGTTTCAAAAGCGGTAAAGAAAGCGTGGGACGTACCACAGGATGGGGTCTTCTCTTGCGAGCTACAACCACTCCATTTTTCTTGGGTGCTGCCATTGCTTCCTTAAGGTCCCATATCAACTCGCCTTCCCTTTTGTAGTGCTGCATGACGTCTGATATAGTGAATTTTTACATCTTCCCAGGTCACCATTCTCACATCCTCCTGCCGCCCATTCGATCTCGTACGGATGTGACTTCTACTGGTTGGTTCGCCGCGCTTCTTCTGTGCCAGTTTACGGACAACGAAATGAGCACGGGCTTTGACGAGCTGTGTTGCCCAAGCAGACAAGGCAGGGGCAGCATGTTTAGGTGTGCCGAAGGGAATACGCACCGAAAAAAACAGCAGCACGCTCGGCTAAATACTTCAGTTTCGGGCGGCTTTGGCAATGATGGTAAATGAGCTCAATGATATACGCCATTTTGACCTTGTCTTTGCCCTGATGAAATCGGGTGACAACGCGCTCGTGAAGCTGGTGTGTGGATCAAGCTCCCTGTGGCGATGATTGTAGAAGAGTGTTTTCAGAAAGCTGCCGAGGGATGAAAAGGGCCAATCCTCAAGCAAAGTATTGATCTTTTTGAATTCAGTGCGCTTTGGGACTCTGGAGGCACGTAATCTCGGCTGTGTGGACGTCGTGGATGAGACAGGAGAGACTGTGGCCAGGGATGGGGCAGCTGAGGGGACAGATAAGATGGAAGACAACACTGGAGAGGTTGTTGATGTGGACGGCGTATCTGGGGCACGGATGCGACTGTAGATGCCGTGGGAGAGCATGCGTAGGCCGATTGAGTTGCTAAGAGCGCAGAAGAGAGTTGTGGAAGGGAAGGAATGACCAGAGATGGTATCTTCTTATATTGACGGACTTTTTTGACTGGGGGAGGATTGGCGGCCATAGGAGGCCCAAAAAGCCTGGTTTAGTGGAGTATGGCAAGTTTCTGGGGATTTCAACGATAGAAGGGAGAAAGACGCGTGAATTGCGCGTGAATCGAGTGTGAATGGGCGACGCGTCGTGAAGCACAACATTTCAAACTCAGATGATTATATAATAACTTCATCAGCGATCGCAAGTCCACCTTAATCAACAGACTATAACATGCGAGCTTGCGAGCACAAGTTGTTATATCGTCTGTCTACGAGAGACTAGCCCGTGGGCGTAAAATGGACGGTTTGATGCCCTAGTCCTGGTATGCATAATGATACTCGCGGTGTTCCGTGCATCACGCCCGATTAATTACCTGTTAGTTCCCGCGAGAAGACCGGTCACCTTTGCCTCCGGTGATCAATCGTCTCCCGTGGGATCGGTGTCCTGTCCAAGACACATGGGCATGGGAAGGAACTTGCAAGCTGTTCAGTGAGTGCCTTTCAGACCGGGTCGCGTCTGTGGAATCACAAGCGCCCCAAGTTCGACGATATTTGGGGAGGCAGAACTCTCAATACGGCTCAGCACCAGAATAACGGAGGAAGGCATCCTATTCACTTGTGTTGTGAGTTCAGACATCCATAAAGTACGAGGGCGGGGGATTAACCAAGGACGCGAAACTTGCTGTGTTCCTCCGAAACACGGGGCTCATTTAAACATAGTCAAGCCTGCCGATAGGACGTGTAATAAGCAGTTCTTCTTTTGCATGACTGATGGATGGACAGTAATTCTTCCTGTGTTGCTGGGCAACCAAGCCACGAACCTGTTGGAATTCGAGTCCGTTGCTCGCTGTCACCGCCGCCGCCGCCGCCTGGCATATCAAGGCAACTTCTGTGTCCAGTGTCGTATTTCCTCCCCTTGTACCTTACATCTTCTCCTTTGGTTTGGTTCTCTCTCTTTAGCTATATTGGTTCTTATCCAGATATTGTATAAGTACGTAGTAATTATCGAATCAATGCCCTGCGCGTTTGCGAGGGTCCTCTGCTATTCCCGAGTCAAGGCCGCGGCTACCTTTATTTCAACACAACCAAAATACTCTCCAATGGCGGAAATGTTACTTGAGGTGTGCACATGCTCCCTTAGCGCAAACGCCCATGTGGCGCTAGCGAAATGAAATTTTTTTGGCGCCGTAACCTGATAATCATCGTTCAGGACCTTCATAAAATGCCAACTTCACGGATGTGTGCCATCCACTCTCACCCATATGGCGACCAGCCCCACTTACCAGGTCTCTGCTGCCTTCAAATCAGTCATGAAGACAATACAGTCTTTACCTATGGTATTTGAATCCGATCCAATCCGTGTCGGGCGCTTGTTTCGGGAGGACGACGGAATTGAAGGCTGCTTCATTTTCCACAGACGACCAGACCAGGTGAGTGCGCTTTAACCTGAGCTAGGGTCAGAAGTTCACGGCCAGGCTCGCTGTCATGTAGATGTATCATATGTTGGGGAATATCGCCCGGATTGTCGTCAAAATTGTCACCGCCCCCCTCCTTCAATGGTCGCCGCACCCTGTTACAGAGAAGGTTTTGAACCTCTCAAAGTGGCAAATAGAGTATGCAGACACACCAGCGGCTGTTTTATCGACGACGGTGGGCGAAGGTCGCGCCCAATACAGCGTTGCAGGCTTCAGGCCATCTTGGGTTTTGGAGGTGGTCATCAAAGATAGGACGCTAATCAATTTCAACCAAATCCCATTTTCGGAGGAAATTGAACGCCAGGGCTACACAGCGATCAGCTATCCCATGGAAAGCGCCGTCCAGCTTTCCCAGGAAGCTGGCTTTGAGCCAGCGCCTCCCGCAGACGGACGCCAATACAGCCTCGCCGACAGACAAAGCATCGCGAAATATTTGTTGATGCTGTACTGCTCTGTTGAGCAACCGGGGGTGCGGGATAGGCGCGAATTCGTTTGGCTGGACGAGTACTGCCTGTCCGACCGGCACAGCACTTCCGACATTGAATCCCAGCGCAGAAAAGAGCTTGGGCGACTGGCCGATATCTTCCGCTACGCGGCCCAAGTCGTGGTTTTTTGCCACCGGTTGGGCTGCGACCACACCGATGTCACTTGTCCTTGGGGAAACCGTATCTGGACCATTCCCGAAATTCTCCATGCGCAAAACGTCTTCCGAATGACGAGGGAACATACAAATGACGAAACCATCATTCGCATCTTCGCGACCCCTGGCCGTGTGTTCAGAGAAGCTGTCCAAACCAAGGCCGCTATTAAAAACCAATGGCACCTGTGCGTATCTTCCCCACCTTTAATATCATCGGTAACTAATCACCCTCTAGATATGCCATTTATCAGAATAGTGTTAATTCTGGCGCGGTTCCTTGGCAGGTAGCCATTCATTCCCTCGTTGTGGAGGCTATTCGGCGTGATGAAGCGGGCAATTTCGATGATCACAAATATCTTGGAACGGCCTTGAATGGCCTACTTCCCCGGCGCGCTCATGTTGATGATCTGGGACGCGGCGGGTGGAACGACCTCGCCTGGCTCCTTGAACTGAACCAGGGATTTTATAATGCTGCAAGCTTGGCAGCGACCTGTGCCCTGCCAGAAGATAGTACTGTCTCTTGGCTAGGAAAGCCCATACAACCAAAGCCGGGAAACGAGCGACTTCAGCCCATCGTCACTGCGTTGCCTGTTTCTCCGCCACCTCTCCCCGCTGACAACGACGGAAAAGTCATCAAAGCGTCTAGCGGATGTCCACCCTTGATGATTATTGGAGGCGAAATGATTGGTATTCGGCCCCACTTTCGCAGAGATTGGGCAGGTCTCTACAACAACCCAGTGATCAAACCCATTCGTATCGCAGCAGGGGGCATCCTCGTCGTAGGCGCTATAATAGCCCTGATTTTGGTCGCCACTTTGAACCTTTTCCCGGCTCTGGCGGTATTCTTCTCTGTTAGCGTCGGTCACGTCATCCTCGAGCTCCTTTTCTCAACCGTGTGGCTTGACCGCAAGGGATGGATGTTCCTCTCAGATTCGGAGTGGGGAGATACAGAAACTCTCCGGCAGAAGTTGGGGGATCTGGATAGTAATTTTCGCAAGCTTATACCGTGGGGTATGTACTTACGAAAATTATCAAATCCAAAGATCGTACTGACCTCATCGTATAGGAAAGTCCCAGCTCGCTCCAAAGTGGCAGGATCCAACTAAGCGGCAGTGCATTCCGGGAAAGTTTATCGATCTTGAGAGCGGAATTTATGTCGAGGCCACAGTGGTAGAGCGCCCCAACGTGCTTGTTCCCTTGGCCATCCACGGGAACGGAGTCACTTGTCTCCTCCTCCACCGCAGTAGTCGTTCGCACGAAAAGGTCTTTGGCGCCCAGAAGGTTGGCATTGCGAATTTCCCACCACACGTCCTTGCCCAAACCACAAAAATGGGCACGATGTCTATCGGGAGCCAATGGGAAGAGAAGACTAAAACCGAGGTATGTCTCCCTCTCTCTCGTGTGACTGGAGCCATTGAAGTAATGAACGACCTGAAGTAAATTGTAACAACCAGATCGGAAAGCGGACCGCCAGGCGGCCGAGCGTGTTGGAAATAATGGAGGAACAGGATAGGCCAGTGTTGATTGAATTCAATGGCGATATTTCTGGTGAGTTCTGCAGGTATTTCTGTAATTATGGTGGATCTGGAGCGAGTAACGCGAACGTGGCCCAGACTTGGAAGTTGGGATGCTGTTGGGGAACCGAATTTCCCGCTTGTTCTCTCATTCTTCTTGATATCCTTCCTTGTTCTTATGATACCCTCCCTTTTTCCTACCGCGTCTGTCGTTACCGGCTATAATATAGTATCTTGTGAATCTTGTCATCTATCCGAGATGCCCGAAAGGCTGCCATCAACACTGCTCCAGAATCTAGCAGGCGAAATCGAACTTATTGCGAGAAACGTTCTACGTGTATGGCATGATTCAATAATCAAAGAGGAGCCCAATTGAATATTTGGAACACAGTTGAAACTGAATTGAAACATACCTGACTCACCAAGAAAGCATGCGAGTCAGTAAGCCAAGGGGTTCCGAGTGTCGTCGCAAATCTCTTGAATAAACTCGGTGGGGATTGCGATAATGAAGGTAAGAACCAGCAATCTACTTACACAGCTACTTTCCGGGCTCTGTGTGGATGTGTGCCTTTGGTATGCTTGGAGTGACCCGCGTGGAATTTCCGTTCCAATCCGTTCATGGAGTCGGTGTCAGTATTCGGATTGCGGATTAATCTTAAACGTTCCAAGGGGGTGGTCGGCCGCTTCGCGGCCTCCCATCCCATGGCGAAAGAAGAAGCCACGATTTTCCAGTGTTGCACACAATTAACCCAAGTAAGAAGAACTTCTGAACAAAGTATTATCGTATTGAATAGTGTTAGACCTAATATAGACCAAGACATAATTTAATGGCAATTATGCAGTGCCCATATTAGTTGTGTATGCGTACAGCCTGTCCTTGTCCAGTTGCTTTGCAATCGGCACGAGGAGCGGTTCATCTCGCGTCAGTCTCGCGTGCTTGCTGCCTTGAAGCAAAAACATTGGTGCAGTTGACTTCAAATTTCCGAATGTTCTTTTTGCGCCCAGCGGTCAAACTTCAGGACAAGTCGAGTGAATTTGGAGCAGGAAAGAGTTATTCGAAGGCTGGAAGGAGGCAATAGGAATCATAGGCATAGGCCAGACGAGATGCAAGAGGGAGAAAGAGCGTGGGAAAGAATTCCGCGATACATAAGGACGTGAAGTCAGCCGCCAGGCCACTGCAGCGTCCTACCTCATCTATTGAACCGCTATCGACGTTACCTGCATGGCGTACGCTATCGCACCTATTTCCTTGCCGGGAACGCATACTGCCTTGCTCGATCCCGTGAAATGGAATTCTGAATGGGAAAAAACAACGAATCGACTCCAACACGTTTCCCCGGCCCAGTTCGTCGATTCAGCCGCTATGATACTTATGACCGAGGCCGATGGTATGGACTCCTCGATGCTCCAATATCAGACCCTCCTGGGACAGCTAGCCGGTCTCGAACTCGACCTCACGAAAGATGCGCGGCGGTATTTTTATGATGATGATCTGGAGACCAAATGGATGAACGCGAGCCCGGATGTGAGAGAGAAGCACATTCTCATTGGGCTATCCAATGCGTGCTCCATCGCGAGGAACTTGCATGACGCGCGCGTGTACTGTGGTCGAGACTTCCGGCTCTCGCGTCTTCGCACGGATGGGAAAATTGTTCTCGGTTGGCTCAAAGTCGTCATGGTATCGGAGCGGGCAGAGGAAGCGATGGAGATTCTGAATAAACCGAAATATGTCCCCGACGCCGCATGGGACGCATTCGCCGACAGGCAACAACAATCCAAGCCCAACGACAGCCAGAAATTGGCTCTCGGGAATATTCTCGTGTTGAGAACGAAACTCATGTGTAGGTTCGATCCGTCTTACTGGAGTAATCTCACTCGGCCCAGGTCACTTCCTCCATTGTACTCTTCGGTCCTTCGTGGGTGAAGAAATGCCCAAAATCTCGGTAGGAAAGTATAACAAGAAGAAAAACCCCCAGTCCTTTCGGACCAGCGAATTTATGTCGGCCGTTGCAGAGCAAACTCTTGGACCTGCTGGTGCCAAGGCGGTAGCAAAAGAAAACAAGGCTGCCTGGAAAGAGCGCCAGAAAGATCGGCGGGAGCATTGTTCTTATGTTGGCTGTTACAAGCCGGATGACGGGGCGAAAAAGTTTCCCCGATGCCAAAAGTGCTGGGACAAGATGCAGAGGGAAGTTTTGTATTGCTCAAAGTACGTCCATTTTCATTCACTCTTCATGGATTCACCGTTTGATTTCGGTGGCGCTTAGAGAATGTCAAACCGCGGATTGGAAGAGCGGCCACAAAGCGATGTGTGGAAAACCGCTCGCCTTCGACGCCGTGTCAAAGCCCAAACTGACGCGCCCTCGTGCGCCTGATGAAATGCGCGATGAAATGCCTGATGAAATACGTCGTGTCGCATCTGCTCCAGCTGGTGTCGCATCTGTCCCAGCTGCACTTTCCATCGGCGCGGCCACCGGGAGTTATAAGCGCTCACCTTCACTCATTACTCAGATTCAAAGGCTTAACAAGTTCCCCAACATCGATTATTTCATCACGGATGCGGAGGAGTGTATCCAAATGGACTTTCCTGACCCAGAGGCGCAATCTCTGTTCCGCAAATGCCGCGAGAAGGCCATGGCCACCGGGGATCGCCAGAGCGTCGCCGTGCTAGCCCACTTTTTGTGTTGGATGGCGATAGACCACAAACACACAATCGAAAAAGGCGCCACACCGGACGTGATAGTGGGTCAGCTGAAGAAAGAATATCTCTTCCCTGAACTGCCCTTGGCCGTCAACGAGATGCAGCAGCGTCAGAATCGGGACCCATTGAGAAGGCCGTACGTTGTTCCTTTCTGTATCTGATCTCGGAGCTGATTCATTTCCTCAAGCGTTCTCCTCTTTTCCATGTCTCCAGTGAACTGGGCGAAATTTTCTACCGGGATGAATGTGCATCGACAAGTTGTTCTGAGCTGATTGGGATGTAGTGGGAAGGAAACGAGACGAACTGTACATTTATGCTTCTCCTTGTTCAATATCATGTCGATTACAGAACCCAGGCAGACCTTCGCTCGCGTTAGGATGTGCTAATCGAACTAATCGATTTTCTGCTCCAAGGTCTTCATGTAGGACTTCGCACTGACTTCAGCGGCCACGGTACACTTTCAAGGTCCGAAATTTGTTGTTTGCTGCATATCTTGTTCAAATCCTTTTCGAGCGATATTCCGACATTCTAAACATTTTTGCCGATAACCCAGGATGGCTTGGACTCGGACATCGACAATATATATCCACAACCCGGGTCGGTTGAGACATCAAGGGATATTTGCTTACGTCTGGACTATTCAATTCTGATCCTAAATGTGCGCGTTTGTTGCCGAAAATCCCCGGAAAACCTAGGCAGGAACGCCAAACAAGAGCCAGACGAGCGGTTTCAAGTCCGAGGCAAAAACATATGCCTCCGCTACACCCAGATCTGCAGCTACGGTATTCATTTTGAAAGAATATTGTACATTTAGTTTTCCACTTTCGTTCTTTCTTCCTAGCGAGTATGTATGTACCTATCGTACCGATACCGATCCATGCCTGCGCTTCCGTATGTGAGCGCGGACGTCTATGGAAGTAGTGTTATTTGTTGCTGAGCTAAGTTATTGTTTTGTTCGGGACCGGAATAGTGTGTGAAGGGCAAAAAGGAGCGGTGTGCAGCGACGGAAGATAGCGCGGTAGATGACCTGGGGTGTACCGAACAGCACAATGAGGCTGAGCTGGGCGCCGAACAGGAGCGGGAGCGGCTTGTGACAGAGGTGACAGACAGCTTGACGACCGGCGCTGCTCGGGGTTTTGTTGGGAGCGCCACGTACGCACACAGCGGACACGGTGTGCGGAAGCGGGGTGATACGGACCACTTCAAACGTCCCCGTAGGCGATTTGATGCGGCCACGTCGCCCAAGTCTTGCAGGGTGACGTGCGCAGCAACTAGACCCAACAGGAAGAGGAGGCCCGCGTGTGTGAAGACGAGGGATGTGCTGATGTAGGTCCAAAGGATCAAGGTCCAGACGTCCATGCCAATGACCAATCGCCGAAGGCCGAAAAACACCGAATATATGCCTGGCGACGGCGAAGAGGTGGCGACCGCGGAGCAGTGGAGGCGGAAATAAGGGGACGACGAGACAAGGTCCGAAAACGACCGGGGCGAAGGCGTCACGAGCCGGGGGAGAGCTTCCACAGGCGAAAGGACGAGGGCTGTTGAAAGATCCCCGCAACGAGCATCGCCACGTCTCGCCTCTGAACACGCCTCCGCCTCGTGTCCACAGCCGCGCGTGATTGCGGAATAGTACTTCCGCTGTCGACGGTATGTGTTCCTGGTGTCGCCCGAGACTTGATCGCACAGGGCGATGACGGTCGCGTGCCCACAAGCAGACGTCACAAACGCGTCGCGTCTCGAGAAGTCGAGTAGATATCATTCATGATGCAGAGTCCAGACACGTCCTGTGCCCCGTGTCCCCTCGTCGTCCAGTAAATGCGCCGTGGTAAGGCCGTGTGCGTGTAGGCTGCCCGCGCGTGTATTATGCGTGTAACGCGTTGTACAAGATCCGGTGGCCCTTCGGGTTTGGCGTATGGTATACATCCTGTATACATCTTTCAAGATTCAGATTCCTACAAAGCTAAACGGCATGCTCAGGCTCGCATTCATTCAGACAACCGTTATGCTCACCTGATCCACATAGTACACCGTCCCGTTTTGTCCGTCCGCGGCATACACCCAAAATTCCTGTGAAGTAGGCCACGGTCAGCCCTGATCGTGCGAGGGATGAAACGAAAAATGCTCACCTGATGCAAAACAGGATCCGGCACAGCCCAATGAAAGGGGAGGAGATAGGGATACAGGTATGTACAGAAGAAGGGTAGTCATATATGTACAAGTAAAAAGCGAAAAAAAAAGCGTGTCTATATTAAAAGTATTCCGCAAAATGGATATCGCAATCGTAGAGGTGACACAAAAAGAGGGGGGAAGAGGGGGAAACGCCGGTTAAGCAAAAAGAAAGAAAACCCAAAACCAGAGGAATAAAGAAAATCATATTGTAGCATAGGTGCATAGAGGAGGTCGACCAGCGGGGCATAGGGCATAGGGAGCATAGGCATGGGTGTCGTGAACGGACGGGCGGGCGCAGCGCTGAGGCTCGCCTACCAGAAGCCGCCCTTCCAGAAGCCGACAATCCCTGCGCCAAGGCTCCCGCGTTTCTTGCCCGCCTCTTCGTCGTCTGCGAAACGTGAGGTCAGCATCGAATTAAAGCATCAGATATGAAGGAAGGAATCCCACTCACCCAAATCCCCGTCCGGCCCCGGACTAGGCGGCTCCCCGAGCCCCTCGACCGCCGCAAAGCTCACATAGCCCTCCAGCTGCCGACATTGCGCCGAAGCCTTCCGGGCATTGAACGCGGGGCGCGGGTCGCCGTCATGTACACAGGCGCCGCCGCTGCCGCAGACGAGCTCGTCACCGACGACAACAAGCGAACACCGCGGCGGCGTCGCCGGGGGCGTTAGTAGCCGCCCATTCGTCCCCCGTCCTCTCCGTTTCCGCCTATGCCCATCCACATCCTCGTCACCACCGTCATCCGACTCCGAGGCGCTCTCATCCCGCACGTCCGCCGACAGCGGCGGCGTGCTCCCCGGCGTCGTCACTTGCCCACTCGCCCCATTCGGCGCGCTCTGCGACAACGACCCCCCGCCCCCGCGCACATGGCCCGTCCGCGCATTCGGGTGCCCCACCCCCAGACCGCTTAACGCTGCCAGCGCCGCATACGCGCTGCTCTTCCGCCCGTGGCCCTCCCCGTGCGGCCGCTCCCTCGGCTGCTGCTGCTCCTCGAGCGCGGGGATCCCATACGACTCCCCCGCGACGCCATACGGCTCCGTCTTTGAGCGCTGGCGCAGGTGGCCCGGCGGCGACGTAGGCGGCAGCGGCACACCGAACTGCGCGCGGCGCGGGGACGCGGTGGGCGTCGCCGTCGTCGTGTGCCGGCGCGCGAGCTCCCCATCGGGGATGCGCGGAGAAGCGGTGCGGTATAACGGCGAGTGGTGGAGGTTGGTGGGATGCGGGGAATGCGGCGACGTGGGACTCGGCGAGCTCGTCCGATACTGCTGCTGCTGGGCCCTCGGCGAATTGGGGCTGGGCGAGGCCGCCCGGTACCTTGGCGACTCGTGTGCCTGCGCATAAGGACTCTGTAAAAAGAGAGAAAGTCAGCAAAACGTTCCTCGACGCAGAGGCACAGACAATAATGGGATGGGTGTGAATGAAGAGCGAGGTATCGCTCGTCGCGCGGCGGGGGTCCGGCCGCGACTGACGCCGGGCAGGCGTGCGCGGCGGGGAGGCTGCCATCGTGCTCGTGCTCATGTCTGTTTGGTCGCGCTCGTCGATCAGGGGTATCGCTGGCTCGTCTCGTCGGGGATCGCTCGTCGATGGGGATGCGTTATCCCAATGACAGCAGAACAGTGAAGATGGAAGGACAAGACAAGGGAGAAGTCAAAAGCGAGGCGCGTGCGAACGCCCCCACATCCTTGTACCGTGATAGATATGATGCCACTCGACAGTGAGAAACAAAATATCGTGTCCTCGTCCGGATTCGGATGCCGGGACGGGACAACGTCATGCAATTGAAGAGAGTGAGAGAGAGAATGACCACATCGATGAACCCACGTCCTACTTCGTCGGATCCCCAAGGGCCAACTCAAGAAACCGAGGTAGAGCCAGCGAAAAATGCGCAGTCGCCGCCAAAAAAAACAAAAATAACGAGGGGCGGAAGGTCAGAAGTGATGACCAGAACATCTCCGTTCGAAGACAGAACATCTCTGTTCGAAAACAAGCGGGGGCAGTACGCTCCCGTGGCCAATCCCCCCGCCAATCCCAAGTGGCAGAAGCGCATTTCCAAGCACTCGAAGCACAAGGGCCGGGAGATGAAGGCACACAGGTGAACGGCGAACAGCTCTCGCCCTTCTCTCCGGAACGCGAAGACAAAACACGCTGCACGCCGGGGACACAACAGAACCGCGACACACTAGAACCGCGCGACACAGGCATCCTCCGTGTCCGACCGGGCCCGCATCGCAAGAATCTCGATCTATCTAGACGCACGAGCGACCCAGATCCACAGCCCCACGGCTGATCATGAGCAAAGCACGTCCCGACCCCGCCCGGAATCCTCGCAAGGGCGAGGATGATACTCGGGGCATCCCCGTATCGATGCGCGTCCGGCATACATCGCGGTAGGATCGATGCCCATCCTCTGGGAAAGGATTGAATAGGCTTGGAGTGGGATCGCATTACGAGCGATCAGCCCACGTTCATTTCGCCCGTGCCCAACGTCAAGAGAACCCTCGACTGTTATCGCAGGGATCAACATTGCACGGCGCACAGAGTCCGAGCACGGAGCGCAAAGTCCGAGCACGGCGTATAGAGCCCGAGCACAGAGCAATGAGTGTAGCAAGCAGGATAAATTTGCAGGTTATTGAGAACAAGCAAGTCTCCGCCGCGGCCACGGCCTCCCACCCTCGCACGGGGAAAAGAGAACCGCAGAAGCACGAACGGAAGCGCCAAAACGAAAAGGCAAAATCCCCCGGATAGGCAAATCCCATAACGAGCAAGGGCGCCCACACGCGCCTGCAAGCAAGCACGCACGCACGATGGGTGGCCGTTCGTGAATCCCCAAAGCAAAGCAAGGACGGGAATGAGAGCAGATCGAACGAAAGAATCCCCGAGAACAAGCGAGCCGCGACCCCCTCCAAGACAAGACGAAAGACAGCACGAGACCACCCCGCCGCTCCCACGGGAGGGCACGAGCGCGACAAGACACCCACCCAAAAATAACAGAAAACACCGAAAACAACGAAAGACACTCACCTCCCCACTCCCTTCGAACGTCCGCCTCCTCGGCGTGCCCTCCTGGTTAAGCGGCGTCCGCGGCCTAGGCGTCGGCGTCGTGCGGTAGTACGGCGACGGCACGTGCTGGGCGTGCGGGTGCGGGTGTGGCGAAATGGGCGATCGGAGACCAGGCGACGGTGCATTGCCGCCGTCGTTGGTGCCCCTCCGCCTCCGCGGCGTCGGCGTCCTCGGTTCCTCCCCGCCCTGCGTCGGCTTGGGCGTCTCCGTCCTCTCTGCTGCCGCTCCCGCTCCCGTGTCCCGTTCCCGACTCCGCCCCTCCTGCTCCTGGCTCCCACTCCCCCCACTCTGCGCACTCCGCGCACTCTGCACGCTCCCCCGCTCTCAGAGGCAGACATCGACGTGCGCCGCTCGCTCCCCCCACTTCCACTCCCACCCACCGACGACGTCCGCCCACTCCCCGCGCTCTGCCCACTCGCCCTCCTATCCGGGCTGGCCACCGCCCCCCGCTCAGCGCCAACACGCGCTCCAAGCGCGCGCGCAGCGCCTCGTGCTCCGGGTCCCGCTGTGCGTGGGGGTGCGGACGCGGCGAGCGGCCCTCGAGCCGGGAGGAGAGCGTCTGGCGCCAGCGCGGCGTTGGCGGTCGCGGGCGCGTGGTTGCTGGTGCTGGTGGGCGGGCGAGAACTCCGCGTCCCCGCCATACGCCCGTGCCTGTCCGTGCCCCGGCCCCGGACTCGGGGGTAAACACCGCGGAGTGCGACCCCGCGCGCGAGCGGAACCCCGCCGAGGAAGACGCGGAGGAGCCGCGCCGGAGCGCAATGTCGCGCAGGAGCGCCTCGCTGCGGGACGGGGCCGGCGTCGGCGTCTGCGCCTGCTGCTGCTCTCGTTGCTGTTGCTGTTGCGGGTGGCGGGGCGAGGGCGAGGCGGGGGAGCCGTTGTACGGTGTGAACGACGACACGGCGCGCCGGGGCTGGGGGGCGTGCGTCACGGGGACCGGGTGTTGCTGGTGTTGTTGGTGATTCGGAGACTGCAGGGGCGGTTAGTCGATGTATTCATTTTGAAAATTCAGGTGAAGAGAGAAGAGCGGAGAGACGAGGGGGGGCCTCTCTTATTGTCCGATCCACCAGAGTGGCTCGAGTGGCGCGGAGAAGGCAGGCAGGCCCAAACACACAGCGGCCACGCCACGCCGCGCGAGAAGAGGAGAGGGGAGAATGGAAGAGAAAGGGTTACGTCGGCGCAGTCCCCGTTCTCGCGCACCCCACCCTCGCGCCAAAGAGCGAGAACGAGGAGCGCGAGGACCACTGTCTCATAGCAGCCCGTCGACCCCGAAACGCGGGACACGGCGAACGATGCCCGCCGCCCGACGGCGCGCCCCAAACGCCGACGGGCACGACGAGAACCACAAGAAGCAAATTCCGCCGCAGGCGGCCCATATCGAACGTCACCACTGCGCACACGACATAAGTGCGAAACGCGCACGCGCACGTACAGGGCGTGTGTTTGTGGAGATGAGCGCTGCGGCACACGGCGGACACACCGCGCAGGCACGGCATACGACACCCCAACACAGCGCGGGCGTGACGAGTCGCACCGGAGCGCGCTGGGGCACGCGACCGACACGCCGATCAGGCACGACCACGACCACGCGAGACAGACGCCGAGACGCCCAGCACACAGCGCGCTACCGCGACACTCTCCACCTCGGACCCTCTGACCCTCTGACCCTCCAAGTGCTCCGAGCCAGACAAGACGAGACAAGGCAAAACGCTCACCTCTGTCTCGGTCGAGATCGACATGGTCGCGACCTTGGGCGAGCTCGGTGCGCTGCCAGGGAAGAGCGCGCTGAGGCTCCGCGAGGAGGGCGGGGAGCGGTGGGAAGCGAGGCGCGCGCGGCGCGGCGCGGACTACTGTGGGGTGGGTCCAAGGGTGTGCCTAGTAGGAAAAACATAGCGTAGTTAGAAAAGTATACGGTCGTGTGAGGCATGAAGGAGGGTATAAGTACACTACCTGCGGCAGACACCGGCGTGCCCCCCCGCAGCGGGGTGCGTGTCCTCTTCATGTTCGCCCTCTGTATACTAGGCTCCTCGACCTCGGCGTGTGCGTCCATCTCGGCGTCGCTCCGCAAACTGGTCCGGCTCGGGATGGGCGACAAAAGCCCTAGACTCTGCGTATGCCGGTGCCGGTGGTATCGTGCGCGGGTGCGTGCTGGGTACCGAGGGGTCAGCGAAGTGAAAAAATGGGGTGGGTGATACGCGAACTCACGGGACTCGTTTGGGCTGCCATGGAGGTCCATCGTAGCGTGGTGTACACGAGGCTGGCTTGCTGTAGGCTGGGGTAGGCGAGTGTAGGCTGGGTGTATTGCAGGTCTGGTCGCCGGGGTCGATCGTCCGGTGGGCTCCTGTCCTTCGAGTATGCCTTCCTGTTTCGTCTCGTCCCAAGTCCAAGTACCCTCTTCGTCGTCAATCTCTTCTCCAAACGTGTTCCTCTTGCAGTCTCGCGGGGGTGGTAGGTGTTAGCAGTTGAGTTGTACGGGGTTGTGAGACTTTTTTCCCTAGCGGTGTCCAAAATTACCAATCCATACTTACACCCAAATCCGGTGTGCGATCATCTCAACTTTGCGGGATTTGCCGCTTTTACGCAATGTGACAACGGTAACCATCACATCACGCTAGGACCCTTCCTGCTATCCCCGGACTGCCGACGCATCGCCCGGGCCTGGGCTGGCCGGCGGAGGGTAATAATCCCGACAGCGACGACGGCGACGGCGACGAGCCCGACCAAGAGCTCAACGCCCCTGACCATGCCAAAGCGTAAACGAACTCAGGAAGGTCGTACGACAAATTAATTAACCCGGCCCCGGCGATCATCCCCGCCCTGGCTTGAAAAATCTTACCCCCAACCCGTCAACCCCAAATAACCTGCTCTAAACCTGCTGCGCTCCCGCTGCCCGTTTCCAAATAACCGTTCCTGACGCTCCACCTACGTATACGCCAGCCAAGGTCAAGGTACGCGCCCAGGTATTCCTGGTATCCGGATGACGCGCGTATGATGTCTGTGGCTGGACTCCGTGCGTGGGATATGACGTGTTGAGTTTTATGTTTTTATAGAAACGTTGACGCGTTGGTTGGTCAAGCGCGCCGCGGGGCCCGGCGCGCTTCCAACATCCGATGGCTAAGCGCTAGTATTCAAAATGCCGCGGCGCGCCCACCCGCGCAAAATCCTTTCTCTCCTCCAGTCCAGCTCGAGGTCTCGTCTGATTTGTTCAACCGGCGGCGAGGCTCTGTGTTTCCCATGCAAGTTTCAATGCGCGAAATCTGCGACGCGACTCCACTCTTGGGATATCAGCGCACATTCCGCCACAGGTTTTTCAGTCCGACACTCACGTCCAGTCCAGGTCCGAGCCCGAGTTCGAACAGAAGCTGGGTCGAGCCATTTCTGCTAGCCGCCGAAGCCCAACTTCCTTGTGGCGCTTAAATAAATTTCAACCACCGGAATTATATATATCTTTCGACTCAAGTAGCAGGCGCGATGCGCGGAATCCGCCATTGCCCTCCCTCCAGTCCGACTGCCAGGTACCGGGCACGATATCAATAATATCAACTCCAGCTCCACATCGAATTCGAAGCAAAGTGGGTGAGGCATTTCTGCTGAAATCCCGACCTTCATCCAGTCCGACTGCCAGTACCTTTGCGCGTACCGGGCACGATATCAACTCCAGCTCCACATCGAATTCGATTTCGATTTCGAAGCAAAGTGAGTGAGGCATTTCTGCTAAAATCTTGACCTACATCCAGTCCGACTGCCAGTAACTTTGCGCGTACCGGGCACGATATCAATAATTAATTATTATCAACTCCAGCTCCACATCGAATTCGATTTTCGAACCAAAGTAAGTGAGGCATTTCATCTGAAATGCTCTGTTGAAAAGTAAGATTAAATTAACCACGCACCTAGGAGCTGCGCAAAATTACTACATGTACATGTACGTCTTTGAGGCCCCGCTCGCTCCAACGCTTTCCGCTTGCAAAGCCCGAACCCGTGCACACACGCGCAGATTTTGCCACGGGTGATGTATGCATTCGCCCCAGCGCGCATTCCGCCACTCGCTTCTCGCCCCAACGGTCCCCGCCCGCAAAACCCGAACCCGTGCACACGCGCAGATTGTGCCACAGGTGATGTACATATACATTCGCCCCAGCGCGCATTCCGCCACTCGCTTCGAATCCGATCCTCTGCAATAATGTGTAATGTGCATATGATTCCCCCTGCCCAGTATGTATCACAAGTCCACCTGCGCTGTGACACACTCACCGAATTTCGAAGCACGCAGGCTGGGTTCGGTTGGGTTCGGTGCGCCATTTCTGTATAACGCGCGAAATCCGCTACTCGTCACACATGCAGCTTTCGAGAAGTTGCGCGCAGATTTTGCCACGGGTGATGTATGCATTCGCCCCAGCGCGCATTCCGCCACTCGCTTCGATCCCTCTGCAATAATAGTTCCCCTGGCCGGCTCTTCAGATAGTACAAGGGACACCGCTGGCATTTACGCTCCACAGTGACGCTGAATAATATTCGAATTTCGAAGCACGCGGGTTGCGTTGGGTTCGGTGAGCCATTTCTGCTGCGTCGCCGGGCCTACGATCCATGCACCAGATTGGACAGATAATGCACAACTAACACCATCTTCTTCGCTCCACTCGGGTTGCAATCCTTAACGTGACCTCAGGCTCATTAAATTCGATTTCGAACTGAGCAAGGCACCCGGGGTTTAATCAGCTTCTGGCTTTGGCTTTGAGTTTTAGGAGTCGAGCGGTTCGCTCAAGTCTGAATCTTCGTACCTGTATCTTTGGAGCCAGCCAGATACCGCTCGTCTCGCACACCCGCCCCCTCCACCTCTGTCCGAATTCTATTCGACCCTTGCTGAGAATGCGCAATATCCGCTACTCGACGCGAATTGCTTCCTCGAGGTCCTTCCGGACCATCGACTGACAGCGCGCATCCTGCCACTAGCCCCTCGCTCGGACCGTACCACCTGCTGCCGCAACCTCGGTCCCATCCCACAACCCGAGGACTCAAGTCGCCACCATATATATCAACTTCCGCGACCCGACCCTTCATTCACGCATTCACGCCGCTCCAGCTTCGAATTCTAGCGCAGCTACATACCCCGCTCCTGCCCCGCTTCCTCGTCCCCGTTGCGCGAATCCGAATTTGATTGCAGATCACGATAACGTTGTCGGTATAGTATATTAGAAGCGTGGACCATTAATGTCCCAGAAGCGCGGACCAATCCATTCATTCGAGGCTTTCAGGTTGACTCGAGATCCGCAAGGAAGGTGGGACGTAACGGAAGATCCGCGACCGACGAGTGATTTCCGCCGTGTGTTCTGAAGAATACCAACTATCGACGTATCTGTATACGCCATTTCACATATAACTACTCAACGGACCATTCAGTCGTCGCACCCAGCAATTCAACCAACTGTTTCAACTTCGAACCACGTGATGCGTTTCGACCTGCCCTAAAGCTCCTGCATAATTCGATTCACCAATTCAATCCCCAGTATTCAAGAAAGCAGAGGAGTTTTAGCAATTTTTTACTCCAGCAACGGGGTTTGCGTGCAGACCCATCCTCCACTTGCTTTATTCTCGTCGGGCGGGCCGAGAACCAAGGACTCAGTGCGCGCTGAAGCTATTCCATGGTGGCAGCCAGACAAGATATGGATGGGATCTAGTACAATGGATCCGTATCTGTTGGAGGATATTGTAAGTATCTCTCGGTGAGGAATAGTCGCAGAACCGAAAAGAATTCCGTTGGAGTTTGAACATCATGCCGGCTGTGGCAGTGCACGGCAATCGATAAATCTGTTGCTCCTTTTCTCGGCCCATAACGGCGAGCGGACTCAGCAGACCTGACGGTGAATGCTCGCCGCTCAGGGTTGACTATCACGTCCGTACGTTCAAGATGTAGCGGCGGAAACTAGTATGTATGTTATTGCCGTTCTCCCCCGTTCTTTTACCCGCGATGGCCGTGATGGCCGCACTTGTACAGTCGATCCACCGACTGCACCGGAATGTATTTCGCGCCTGACCAAAACCAATTCAATTACACCCAAAGCTGCCAAGAAAATTCATGGTCCTTCAACTCGCCACCAATCGGCTCTTTCGTCCTCTCCACCAAAGACCCGATTCGGAACCAACTGACCACCATGTCAAGCGCAACCAAACCCACAATAATCATCATCCCCGGGTCCTTCTGCAAGCTGTATTCCTACGAACGTGACGGCCGAGCTCGTGGCGCACGGATACCCCGTCGAAGGGATCGAGCGGGAGACCGTCGGTCGGCGCGATCAGGCGGCCTGTACGACAACGCCGCGAAGGTCGCCACCTCGCCGTCAACCGGCAAAATTGAACGGTCGCCTACCCCTCGCATCCAGCTCACAGAGGAAAGTAACGGCCGGTCGTCCTCGTGCCGCACTCGTACGGTGGGCTCGTCGCGTGCGAGTGCAATCGAAGGGTCTGGCGAAGAGGTGCGGGCGAAGGCGGGGGAAGGAAACAGGACCGGCATCATGCGGATTGTGTTCGCAACGGCAAGTAGTAAGTGGGCAAGGGTGATGGGGCACGACACCAGGCTGGGGATAACATTACCGTCGGTGTGCGTACGCTCCATTCGTTGCGGGACTGATCCTCCGAACGTCGCGTCGAAGGGGCGAATGTATGGTTATGGACCAGCCGGATGCGCACCGGTCGTTTTCTGACCCTACCTCACGGAGGGAAGGATTGACATGGCCTCTAAAATGCCAACCCACTCGGCAATAGCTTCGGGGCAGAAACTGACCTACGCCGTGTACAAGACATTCCTGCGTCTATCTTTTTTGTGAAGCACTGGACAAGTGCGTGACCTCAAAGTTGCAAACCCGAATTATAGCTATAACAAACCGAGGTACGAGGTCAGTATTGTTATAGCGTCTGTTTATAAGAGACTAAATTATAGCGACGATGGAGAGCGAGATGGGCGAAAAAAACTGTCGATCAGCACTCAGTGAAAGCCGATCACGCCATCGCAGCCAACCGCAAAACCCTAGAGCCCTCCCAAAACCCCCCACAGGCCCACCCGACGTCGCTTGGCCTCAGCCTGCGCTGGGAAGTGGAGCTGGACTACTGTAAAAGTAGGGTTGGACACGGGTTGCGGGTATATACCGCGGTGTTGGCCCACGGGTCGTGCGGGTCCGGGTAGGGTTTGAATTTTCTCAACTGTGCAAAACGCAAACCCGACCCGCAAACATGCCGCAAACCCGCGGGTCCGCACGGTTCTCGGCATAAGCTCGGCGCCCGGTGACGGCAGGATTTTTGCTCCCGACAATCGGGAGTTTCAACTTTTGTTGCTGCCGCATTACATTCCTGTGGTCGGCACTGGCTCAAGTTTCAATTTCGAACAGTTTTTAATTCTTCATTTTATTCAACTTGATGATGCACTCACTGTTCAACTTGGACTTGCATTTCAATTCAAACGCGCTGTACATTTTCACCGAATGTCCGAATTGATACGCCGAGAACCTCTACAACCACGTTGGGGTGTATTAGTCTCAAAATTATTCCTTGCTAACGTCTCTAAATTCCATTTCTTGAGTTTCTCTGCAACTATTTGCAACAGCGCTTGTCTTTTACCTTGACTTTGACGCGTCGCCTCCATGTTCGCGGGCGTGTTTTCGCGGCCCCTTCGTCTCCCTCTGAGATGCAACAATACTCTGCAGCTTTGACGCGCATTCGCCACACCGCCGAGCCATCCGACCTACGTGACGAATGAGCAAGACCTTTGAGGTTTGGGGTGGGTAGCATTCAGGGAATGCCAATTCCATCCATTTATTCCGAGTCAATGTAGGCTTGAAAAGCTTCTCCAGATTCACTGTTTTACACTTCTCCAGGCCTAAATTCCATGGGTCTGGAGCACAGGTTTGAGAAACCGCAGGTAAATTTAACCGCGGGTTACCCATACGAGTTTTGGACCCGACCTGTGTGCGGGTACAGTTTTCACGGGTCCGGGTCCGGGTTGAGGTCCTGATACCCGCGGGTAGACCCTTGTCCAGCCCGATGTGTAAAAGACAATTGATTGGCAGGTGGGGCTCGGGAGAATTTTTCGAAAGGGCTCTAAGGTTTTGCAGTTAGCTGTAATGTGACCCAGCTGAACCATGGCGTTGGTGATCAGGGCGGTTCTTGGAGAAGAAAATTTAGGTAGTGGGCGGGGTAGTATTCGGACTTGGTACTCGCGCGTCGACGATTCTTGTATTTGTGCACGCTTAATTGTGGGAACACGCACTTCTTTAATACCCGACGCCTTGTGCTCCGTTGCCTTCGCCGCGGCCTATGCAACTCTGTGGACCCAAAACCTCCATCTCGGGTTTCGGGGTATGTATGTGCTCCGGGATTGGGGTCGAGAGTGGTATCTTTGGTACCGAAGTCTTGCCTGAAGGAATCCCTGGATCTACATCCCGCGCTTGACGAGGACCAAAGTATGTACACATTCAAGTACCAATATTAATAGGGGTGCTCAATTCTTAACTCGCCCGTCCCGTCTCGTCGAATAATCAATTAATATTTGCTCGGAACAAACAAATTTCAAACTCCGAAGCCTGAGCATTTCCGGCGGCCCATGACCGGCCCTCTGCCCCACATTCACCGAATTTGAGTAGTGCCGCAGAGCTACTATCATTACCCTACCTTTGCAAAAGTTTTTTGATGGAAGTGCTGTTCGAGCCTTCGGCTTGGATTGCTCTAGAATTTGGACTGAATCAGCTGATAGGTATTATTTCACTGTCTGAATATTTTCAGATTTCTTTGGGGCCTGAGGAGGAAGCCTTGAAGATGCCGAGGCGGTACCTCAAAATCGGCCAAATCACCTACCTCTGTCAAAGAATTGGCAGGCGATCACCCCGGATCATTCCATCAAAATTCAGCAAAATCCGACTTTTGAATTTTGCTGGCCTCAAATGTGGCCCGAATGCTCGACTTGGTGGCACATTTTAGGATACCTTACATATAACTCTTTTTCCCGATGTCGTTGGGTTGAATTGAGGCCACAAGATCAAATTTTTGCAAAGGTAGGGACTTTGCAAAGGTAGGGTAATGATAGTAAAATGTTTTAGACGATATGGGATCCATCGCGGGCAAAGAAAAAATTATCTCATTGAGTTGCACTCCGTTTATCTTCCCGACGTTTTCGGCGCGTTAACAAATGTCATGTAATTTTCTCTGAACAGATCTTTGGCCCAGGAACTTATATGGGAATTTAGTGATCATTTTCACGGCTCGAGCAGCATGTTAGAGGTAGGAAACAGCGAGAGGTTGCCTTGCAAGTGGCGGAGTTTGAAGTTTGTTTGTTCTGAGCAAAAATTAATTGATTTGTCCTGATCTCTGTCCTAGGTCTGTCGGCGCTCTGGCAGGCTCTGGCCCTGGCTTGCGCAATTGCTGCGCACTGTCAGACAGAGTAAGTCACCGCGCGGCTGGTACTGCGCCGGGTCAGTTACAGGCTGGGAAGTGATTATTCTGACGTTGTTGTACCAGCAGCGTTTACTACTTAATCCCTCTACCTCGCCAACCAGCCACAAACGAAAATGAAGCGTTTCCCTACATCCCCTTTGCTCTCACTTTTCATCGCGCTGGCCCAGAGCCGCTCTTTGGAGCCCCGGCAGAACTCAAATTCAACGGACTGCCGGAATGTTCCGGGGAGCGCTGGATATCCTAGCCCGATTGCTTGGAATGCGTTCAATGCGACAATATTTGGGCGACTCCTCGAGGTTGTCCCACCTGCGAAATATTGCGATAATCTTCCGGCCGGTGGGTGCACCGATGCACAATGGACGAGCGCGTTGTTTCGTGGTACGATACCCGGAGCCATGTCTTATGTGGGTTGCTCAAGTTTCTGAGCATTGTAACAATGATTCTGACACCTCCCAGATTAACTGGGAGCAGGTAAAATGGAAATTCCATAAATATATCTTTCAACGACCGTGATTTCAGGGCTACGACTTGGACCCACCTTCTCTTTGTTTGCGAAATGGAACCACGTGCGGGCAAGGGGACCTTCCAGTCTACTCGGTCGAAGCGGAAACCGTCGGAGACGTTCAGGTCTGCACTCCCTTCTTGTGCTGGAATGGCGATTTGATTTGTTTGCAGGCTGCTGTTCAATTCGCCAGCAAGCACAATCTCCGCCTGGTCGTAAAATCCACGGGACACGATGGCCTTGGCCGGTCGACTGCTCCAAATTCTCTCCTCATCCGCGTGTCGAAATTCCAAAATATCTCATCGACGGACGATTTCTACGTTGGTGGCGAGAACATGGGATCCGCAGTGACGATTGGGAGCGGAGTTCACGCGAACACAATCTACCAACACAACAAGGGCAGGGCAAGTTTTCGGTGGTTGCAGCAGCCGAGACAGTTGCCCCTGCTGGAGGACAAATCCAAGGCGGAGGTCATTCGCCACTGTCACCAGCATACGGATTGGTCTCGGATAATGCCCTGGGTGAGATATTCTCCATTTTCTCGCTTCACTTGTCCTACTCACCGCTTACGCTTTCAGAGTTCGAGATAGTTGTGGCCAGTGGCGAGCTGCTCAGAGCCAGTAGTGCATCAAATACTGACCGTTAGTCTTTCTCCTTGTTGACCGGCTTCAGCTCTTAAAATATATATAGTCTTCTTCGCTCTTCGAGGCGGAGGCGCTGGCAGCTGGGGAGTTATTATTTCCGCAACGATCCGAACTTTCCCCACCTTCAACGCCACCTCGGCCATCACCGTCTTGCAAGTACCAAACAACACCGTAGTTGGGTCCCTCGCCACCCTCCACGCGCAGCACGTCTTCGATTGGGACTGTGCACAGGCAGGGCACTTCTTCTGGTTCGAAAAAACCCAGATTGGGTCTACCGATCCGAATGTTCCAACCTCGTTCATGCTCTTCACTTACATGCCAAATACCACGGCGGAGCAAAGCCAGATCCTTTTGGCGCCGTTCATCAATGCATCGCTCGCGTTGCCCGGTGTTGTGTTCATCTCTCAAACTTTCAAGGACGGCGAGATCAACGATGTGATGTTCGGCCCGGACGATGGCGTCGGGGGAAATGTTGCTTTGGGCTCGCGACTCGTGCCGGAAGCCTTGTATCGGGATTCGCCAGAAAAGGTGGGACCGGTGTACAAGGAGCTCTTCGACAACGGAACAACAGCGTAATCCAATATTCTTCCCTTTCCATTGTCAACCACTAACCCCCATGGCAGACTTCTTGGACAAATGGTTTCGGGAGGGTTCGTTTTAAAGGCCTCATTACAGTTATACTACTGAACTATGATTTAGGTACAGTATCTAAAAACGGTCACATCTCGTCGGCTGTTCACCCAGCGTGGAGGGCGGCCAAGACACATGTCAGTGCTACTTGTTTCCCTCGATTTTCGTGTATTAAGAGTCCTTCTGCAGCTCATGTTCGCAAACTCGTGGGACGACTCGGCCTCTCTCGCTCAAATTGATGCGCTTCGCGCGATGTTCCAGACCACGCAACTCCCGCTCCTCGAGAAGCTATCGGGTCCTAATGCAGGAGCATACTCCAACGAAGCGGACGGTAGCGAACCGGACTTTCAATCGACGTTCTTTGGCCCAAACTACGCCAAGCTCAGCGACATCAAGGCCAAGTACGACCCGCACGACTTGTTCATTGTGGCTGCAGGAGTCGGGAGTGAGCGTTGGGACGAGTGGGGTTTATGCAAAGTTTGAGCTCGAACTCTCGTTGTGGACAAAATAATCCTGGCCAGTTTAGGATTAGCCAACGAAGACTTCAATTTTAATCAAATTCGTTGACTATATCGGCCTCGGTAGAGTTATGGGCCTTATTCGGCTATGATCCGAGTTCTCAAGTGCTTAGCATATGAGACTTGATGCGTGTGAACCAGGTCTGCCGAGCGATCTGCGAGAGCCATCTCTCCAGAGGGATTTATCTCGATGAGCGTGCACCAATTTCAACCCCCTATCCCAATAATGCAAATCTGGCTCCGCCAACCCCAACGCCATTTAGTTATCCCACATGGATGTATTATCAGAGATAAGAGAGTGATATAATAAGCATTCTCTTCCAGGCACTGAAGAGAATACTGGATTTGGATCAACTCGGGGGCACGGTGAAAGTGCCGCTTTGCCGTTGCCGCTGCCGCAAATTGCCGCTGTTACCGTGGGACTGCCGCAGCACCGCCTTGATCTTTGCCGCTGCACTGCCGCACCACTTTCATACTGCCGCTGTGCTACCGCTGCAGCACCGCAGAAATTTTGCTATTGCCTCTAGGGTGCCGCCGCATGCTACTATGCACTCTATCTTCTATTAAACATTATCTTTCCCACCATGCTTGACTGGACTTTGCTTACCACTACGGGACAGCGTGATGGACATCACTGCCGTTCAATTAACTTCGTTCACGCTGCTGCCTCGCCCCGCTGGGACCCAACCACTCTGGAGTCACTGTAACTTCATTTGCTACTAATCTAAATTGTTATTCCACCGCCACGGCGGGACGCCACAATTTATCACTGTGATTTAACCTTGTCCTAGCTGACACAGAGTTTGCTGCATCCCGCAGGTTGCACCTCGTGTTTGACCTCAAGTCAGTGTACTCACTGGTGTACCCAGTTCCCTCATGAAACAGCATGTGTTCAAAACAAAAACTCAACAGGGCATTGTGGAACATAATCAATTGGTGTGTAAATTAATTTTATAATATCAGAGTTCATTGCCATCTGAATCAATCTCGACGTAACCGGGATATCTGCAAGGAAAAGGGTGAGTCCACTATACTCATAACCACCACAGATATGCTCACCTAGACTTTTTCTTGGCCTTTGTGACTTGAACCAGTTTTGTAATCGAACCAGCCGGCTTGCAGCGCGGATTCTTACGTCGGGAATAGAAGATGATAAATCCTTCTCTGGGTCGTTTCTCGGTTCTGATCTTCTTGAAGCCAACAACTTACTTTGAACTCCGGGAGTGTCTGCTCGAATTATGTTTACTGGCCAATTCCATGACCTAGATAAGAAAGAGCAAGTCGAGTCAAGCAGAGACGTTTAGCCCTATATGACTGGGGGAGTCCAAGACCTCGCGAAATCTGTGTCCTGGGCGACTACAATGCTGGTGTGAGTGTTTGAACATTGATGACTGTTTTTGAAATATCTCGAGGTGTGTGCAAAATAAAATGGTTTACTGCATGCTAGGATGTCATATCGATGCATGGGACTCCTATGGACCATTAATCCCAAGAGTCATTTGGAGACCGTCGGCTGCTGCGGCAATGGTAACTGTGCCGCAGAGTGGCTGTGTTGCCGCCAGAATCGAACATGACTGCCGCGGCTGATCTACAGTGGTCATGCACATCCAAAAATGCAATATTCGGACTCTAGTAGTACTTTAATCATGCTTCTGAGTATGTCGCAGCACAGGACCCATGGGTTCGTTGTGGGTGTTGAGCTAGATATCTTTTTCCCGAAAAAAGTGTGATCAATGCGGAATCACTTGACGATCCACAATGCCGTATTAGTCTGGTAATTGTGAGGAATCAGAGTCCTTACCATGCGAATGGAGCAGGAATTTTTTTCGTCTGCGAAGGTTAAATAGCAAAAGTACTAGTGTGCTGAGAATTGAGACCCAAGTACTGCCGCAGACGATGAGCAGCAGGAGTGCCGTTGCATGGTTGCAACATAGTTAAATATTTGCCGCGACATTGTCACACTGCCACTTGTTGGAAGATCCGGAGGCTGTGCGAGCATCGGAGCTCGGTAACCCGTGGGAGTTTAGGTCTGTCAGCATCGGGCTGACTGATGCGCCCCCAAGGTATTACTCAGCAAGTTCCAAGGTATATAAAGTAGACACTATTCTGTCCCTACCTCATCCGTTTGTAACCAACCTTTCACTGTGGCTTCTATATCCTCAGGGAGCCAAGTGGGAATGCACCCATAATTTCTACACCACTGTGTAACACATGAGGCAGTGGCAGATAAAAGCAGGAGTGCCGCTGTAAGCAGCCCGACTGCCGCTCGATTATATAGTACACACGCCATTTTCATCGGAAGACAAGGTCGGTATCACCTAGTGGTGGCAAGGTTCGGTTCGGAAATCGGTCCGAACCTGAACCGAACCTGAACCGGACGTGCGTTCGGCGTTCAGGTTCAGCAAATGCCTGAACCTGAACGCGGGGTTCGGTTCAGCGTTCAAGGGGGAGCTGGCGCGTTCGAACGCCGAACGCAAAATTGAACCCTCAGGAGTCATTTCTGTGACTTTGACTGCAAATTTGAGTCATTTTTGGTGTGAAATTGCAGCTTATAGCATGAATACCCAACTGACCCATTTATTTTCTCTATTTGAACTACGATGGGTCGAGTGTCGCGGTTTTCTGGCTTGATAGTCGTGGCACATCATTATTTGTCACGCCGGTGATGACGCAAAACTCATATCGTCTCGACGTTGCCGGCTCATGAACTCGCTCGGGACGTCATTCGCGGTATCCCCACGCTTTGTATGATTAATTTATACAGCCAAATATTTTTTCTAGGCTGAAATTAACTCACCTTTTCATTGCTAGGAATTTCCGGTTCAAACGCGTTCAAACGCCGAACCGAACGCGAACGCGCGTTCAGGTTCAAGGTTCGGGAGTTGCCCGAACCGAACACCGGGTTCAGGTTCGGCGTTCAGTGCGAAAGGCCCTGAACCTGAACCGAACCGAACCTTGCCATCACTAGTACTATCACCTAACAACGAGCAGGCCCATTGAATGTGGTGATGCCAATGAGAAGAATAAATTCCAGTATAAGAGGTAAAAGTGCGGCAACATAGTGCCGCATGTTGAAGACAGAGTCCTGCAGCCCACAGAAAAACTGCTGCTTCAGTTGACTATGCTTACAGCGAGAAGACAAGGCTGTTGTACAATCATCTAACAGCAAGCAGTCCCAAGGAGTTGTTTTCATCGCAGTGATGCCAAGAATGTCGAGGACCGAGTGCCGCAGACCAAATAAAATTGCCGCTGTACAGCTACATTGCCGCTGTGTTGCCGTTTTGTTGGAGATTGGCAATCCAGCACAAGCCCGAGAGATGGCCGAGGTGCTGACTAACAGCTGACTGATATGGAATCGGAGGGAACACGCTGGAACATACGGGAAGAATAGGATTTTAGTATAAATACAGTAGTTACAGTAGAGCTCCTCATGAGCTTGTAACCAAAGGCCTAACAGCCAGGAGTGATATCTCAATTGGTTCACGAGATAAAACCAACACGTTTGTGAATGCCGCAGACAGCTGCAGAAGTGCCGCAGCATACGGCCTAGTGCCGCTGAAATACCCCTACTGCCGCTGCAAAGTGCCAACTTTGCCGCTGCAGAGTGTTGCCGACTGCCGCTGCCCAATGTTTGCATGTGTTTGAGTGCCGCCATACTGCCGCAGACTGCCGCTGCGTCGAAAATAATTCATGTCTTAATGTTGTGGGCAAGACTTTATTCAACCCAGGGCAATGGCAAAAGGATACATTAGTTACAGTAGAGTGCCCCAACACCCTTGAAACCACTAATTACTGCAATACCAAGCAGCTCAACATGTGCCACAAGTCCAACTACCGCAGACTGCCGCTGCCGCTGCATGCGGCAAAAGCACTGCTGCGGCAAAATCCCTTTGCCCCAACTCGGTTTGTAAATAACTTTCTGGTATTACGACTCGAGGAAATTCTTGATAGTTTACACGTATAAACCAAGGGAACGAGCGTGTGACAAAAAATGATGGGTGGAATCAACCTGCGACAGGCCATATCTGAACCAAGTCGGATACTGAGCTAGCGGCGCCAAATAGCAGGATCGGAATTGAGGAAAGCGATCTGGCCTATTATAAACGCCGAGTCAGCGCCTGAATTTTGACTTTCCAAAGACTGATATTACCTGCACGGTAGGTGTCCGGAATCATGGTGAGGTTTAAACCGTCGAACTGTATCAAGGTCTAAGCAGAGCCGTCAATAACTGCATCCAAGGGGAGCGGTGCGGCTGACCTTATTTTTCGGTGTGAACTGCGTCCATTCTGGTCCTGTGCGCATCGAATAAGTGACCTTGTAAACAACGACAGTCATTGGATTGGTTCGATGTACTTACGCGGAACTCCAAGACCGTCGTTGGGGGTCAAATTTGCGACGTACGAGACCCAGTAATCTGTCATAATCCGACTGAGTTGCTCGGACGAGGACGATGTGTCGCTGGGTTTGCCATAGACGTAGGCGAGCTCTGATGCATGGAAAACTAGTGTAAAAGGTGAGAATGGTATGAAGCGAGAGAGGTTATGAACAGACCACCAAGAGCCGGCGGGAAGGTGGGCTCCGATTCAGTAAACAGGTATCCAAACGTTTTGACTCCGGCATTGGCAGCCGTGTCCATCCAGAATCGGCGCTGAGACTGAAAATCACCGTCACCCACTACCAAAATTTGTGAGTTGATAAAACAGCTGGAAAACGGAAGGGCTGACCTATCGCCGCCGCACGCTTGAACTGACTGTTCAGACCGAAAGTCGCATTTCCAGTGTCGAAGGGAGACCCTGTGAAATGGTGAATGACAGCGATGGAGTTCACAAATAGACCAACCCAGAGCCGGAATGTCTGGATAAAGCTGCAACAATGTTTGGACGGAATCCTGAAGAGTGGTGGGCGACGAGGATGGCGAAAATAAGGATAGAGCGAGCTCGTAGAGCTCTTCCGTCGAATTGATAGTTTGAGGAATGAAGGTCGTCCCTGGAAACGCAATCATGAGAATAGACTAAGTGAAACAATATTGTCGCACCCTCGTCTTTCACTGTCCCTGCAATAAATGGTAATCGAGCGAATTGGCCGCGTTTGAACAGGACTGAGGGTAAATCAGGTATCAATCCCCCGGGGCCGTCAATAACTGGAGGCCATGGATTGAAATGGGTAGATTCTGACGATGCTGAGGCGAAGCCTTGTAATATTTCTGTAGTGTTTGCTTTGGCCAGACATTCGAAGGTGGATCCAGACGTCGAAATATTAGAGCAAGAGGGAACACTTCCGACGAAGTTCTGCCAGTCGACCTCCCCGCGCGCAGGAGGGAACAACGGAGTGGTGCCTTGATATCCAGATTCAAATATCTGTCGAATGAACTGTGAGTGGGACGTCTGCGATGGGGTGAAATTCTGCTCGCACAGCGGCTCTAGCTAGATCGCAAATCGAAGGGTTCAGAAATTGGATCGACATCATTATGGACCCCGCGCTCTGGCCGAAGAGGGTAACCTAGTTTGCTTGAGTATACTATGCAGAGGATCTGGAACATGACATACCTTGTCCTTGTCGCCACCGAAACTTTCAATGTGAAGCTGGATCCATTGCAGCGCGGCGAATTGATCCTTGATGCCCAGGTTAACAGCGCCGCTGGCGCCAGCCTCCTGGCCTTGCGGGAAGCCCAATGGTCCGAGACGGTAGTTGAAATTGATGAAAATAATAGGTGTTCCCTTTGAAAATGGCTCGTCAGAATCGAACCTCACAATAATCAGGAAGAACGACGTACACGGGCAACACTCTGAGCGACGATCAAGCTCGCATTCGCGGTACTCGCCTGACCCCCTACGAATCCACCGCCATATCTGAATACGGCCATGTAGGATGTTCCACAGCGACTGGAATGAGATGATACACTCACGTCCAAAACATCTGTAGCGGGTACGTCAAATAGCGAACATATCGAGGGATATAAAACGCACTACAGGGAGCTTGGAATGAGAGGAGGTTCCAGTAGGCCGAAGTACGTTTATCGTCAAACAATCCTCTGACATTTGGTTAAGAGCGAGTCCCTGTCATCAAAATTAACAAGTGGGAGCGGATTGCGAGAGGATGTACCGTTGCAACTTGCAAACAGGCGGGCCCATATTCGGTGGCATTGAAGGAAGTCGCATTGAGAGACGACTTTGGTGCGGGAGCCTTGAAACGTAGGTTTGCAAGAGGTGGTTCCGCGTAGGGGATATCTTGAGGGTAAGTACCATGAGTCGCGAATCGGGGAGATCGAAACTAGGACGAACTGCCAAAGAATTCTTGTTGCAGAGAAGCAATCTCACGGCCAACGAGAGTTGTTCTCCCCAACTGAATCGTGGGGGAGGCATCGACGAAGACGAGCCGCAAAACCAATGGGAGAAGATTAAGGAAAAGTAGCATTGATGGGTAGAAAATGAGAGGTGTATTCCAGTGAACCCATTGATATACCCCTGATCTCGGAAAAAGCGGAGACAATAGACGCTGTTACCTTCCTCGATGCTTCAAATCTGCAGATGCCAGAGACGGCAGCAAGAGGGCAGTTCCGGTCTATCCGGGCATGGGATCATGGATGTCTAAATGTCGACATGGCAATTCATCGCTTGATCGGCCAACTCTTGGTGCCCCTCGGCATGTGGGAGAGAACCCGTGAAGTGAACTCGTAGTAGGGACTTCGTACAACAATAGTAAAAAAATCATGGCAAAAGAATCACACCCGCTAATATGAACGCCAACACACTCGCCATCACACTTCCGCCTCTCTGCAACGCGCTGTTCGCTTTTGAGTCCGAGGGCAGCTGGCTACCAGTCGCCGTGGCTGTTGCAATAAAAGAGGCCCATGCAGACCTCGTCGCAGCGGGAATAGTCGACGTCCCCGCGGTCGTCGAAGACCCGAAGAATATCTCTTCTCCGCCCGGCAAGAAATCGTTGGCAAGCGTTGTATTCTCCCCACCCACCACGCTGTTCCCCGACACAGTCCCGTTCGAGTTCGAGCCAAGCACGAACTCGCGCAGGAACACCAGTGCCTGGGCCGGCTTCCACAGCGGAACGAGGTGGCCCGCCCCATCGAAGAGCAGATAAGTCACGTTCCGCTCTTGGTGGACGATCCCGGCAAAATTGCCGTCGTCGTCGAACCACGGCGTGGACGGCTTACGCGTGAAGCCCTGCGTGCCTCCGAACGTCATGTTTTGGATGATCACCTCCGTGCCGCGAT
The DNA here is from genome assembly GCA_029378375.1 of Mycena olivaceomarginata. Lineage (NCBI taxonomy): Eukaryota > Fungi > Basidiomycota > Agaricomycetes > Agaricales > Mycenaceae > Mycena > Mycena olivaceomarginata. The sequence goes on along the minus strand of JARKIC010001151.1, from coordinate 52,909 downwards.
GCTGCACGAGCGCGTCGTCGTTGCCCGAGTAGAAGACGATCGAGACGTTGTGCGTGGAGGCGTTTGTCGCGAGGTCGGAGAGGAACGCGATCGGCTCGACAGATGGGTCGCCATACTGATTCCCTCTGGAGCGGTTGTGCACGGAGCCGAAAGGGTAGTTGAAGTTGCGAATCCAGTCTTTGGAGGTCGGCGAATGCAGCGCAGCGCGCGTACGGTTGTCGTTGAAGAATGTGGATGCATTTTTGAAGGGTTCCGGGCTCGTTGCATCAGGGACATCGTACACATCGAATTCGCCGTTGGCTGCGAGGATCCGTGGGTTAGTATGCGGAATTCCGTGATAGACTCGGGAAGCACTTACTCCAGGGGAAAGTGAAATTGACAGCATAGTCAATCAGTTCATCCAGCAAGGAACAACCATAAAATGGGTCGATCGTTCCGTTTGCGCGCCCCGACAGATCGCGCTTCCATTGTTGGTGCTCCGCCTCCCGCCGCTCATGGAAGTCGGATCGTTTGAACAGCGCATCTCGGCCGTGCAACTCAGTGAATCTGGCGGAAGCCGTCTTCTGCAGGGTTCTTGCACGATCCTCGGTGGGCTCGAGGAGAGATTGACTGAGCACCAAATGCTGAGTCGGCCTGATGAGGTTCAGCGTTGGGAAATGGCCGTTTTGCGGGTAGGTCAGGTTCAAGTCGAATCCGCAGAGATGGGTCCTATGAATGAATTTTTGAGTGTGTATGCACGACTAGACTAACACTGGGACGCACTGCTCGCGGAAAAACTCGAATACCTGCTGGTCATAGCCAATGAGTGCAGGGTATGTCTCGATCACGTTCAGCTGGTTGGGGACGATCAGACGTCAAGGTTGAATGTTAAATTCAGGCGCTTACGATAGGGAGATGTTCCACAGTGGCTTGGGAGCCGAGTGAGCCGTCTCCGATGGCGATTTTGCGCAAGTTGACGGGTGGGTTTGAGTGCTGGAATATGTGCTTTGTAATGTAGGGCTGTACAGTGTTTCGTCAGGATATTTGAATTATGCATTGACGCATGTCCCAGACTGGGGAAGTGGGGCTCACAATGTACATGCCCGCATAACTCTCCCCCGTAAGGAAGAGTGGTCGGGTCGCCAGGCTAGGGAAGACCTTGACGAGATTCGAAAGAAAACCGATCTAAAAATATTTGGTCAGATGTGGTTTTGCGGAAAATAGTTCCAATGTACGAAGTCCTCCCCGGTCTGATCCTCATCCGGAACTGTATGACATGTGCAAGAGCGCGTCAGGAAAATCGGCAGAGGCAAGAACGAATGCGCACCGTAGCCTGTGGAGTCCGATGTCGAGAAGCCAGTACCTATACGGCAAAGAGTCAGTCTTTCGCTCTGCATTCATTGGAGGATTGGCAACAGGGGGTACACACCAACGGGCTGGTCAACCCAGATGGTGTCCGCGAGACTATTCCAGCTAAATTCGTTGATAAACCAGCTGTTATTGGGCTGGAGGTGTATTGGGCCGTTCTGTCACCAATTATGAAGATAATAAGGGTAGGAAGTGCGATGTTATGTTAGCCCACTTACCTCCGTAGTGAGCGCAATCATGCCGGAAGATCCTGGGCTGATGGAGAAGGAGAGTCCAGTCAGTATGCTTGGCCAATTTGTGGGATCAAGTTGCGCTCACCCTCCCTGCAGCCAAATGATCCAAGGGTCGGTGTTGTTCGCATCTGCCGGGGCGGTAAGGGAGCCGTTTTTGCTAGCGTGTTCGAATGCCCAGAAAAACAACGTGTTATTGGGGTGTCCGGCGCGGTTCACAGGGATGTTGCCTGCAAAGTTGCGCGGGAGCGTGCCGGTAATGTTGGGGAGCTTGCCGGTCACTTCAAAGTCTAGTAACATCCTTTGAGTATATCCTCCGTTCCCCGCAGACGAGGGGTAAACTCACAGTTTTTGCCATTCGGGACTGAAGTTGCCCTTGGGTTGACCAGGCCATGCGTGAGGAAACGAGTTGGGTACACCGTTTGTTTCCCTGGGCGAGAGCATTCAGGGAGAGTCCGAGAATAATTGTCGTTAAGAGGATGATGTGTCTGGGGGTATGCATGCTTTATTTTGCACAGACCGAGCCAAGCGGGAATCCAGCTTCTTATGCGAAAGAGCAGAAAGATGACGCGATTCAGAAGCGCGATAGTACATGTTCGAGCACAAGCCGACCAGTCTCCAGAAGCATCGTGACCAAGTCGCGGCGGTGAGGGGCCCGGGGAAGCAAATTATAGAACTGATAGACCAATTGGACTCCGCGAAGCAGGACGGCATCTCGAGGAAGAGTTGCGACACCTTGAGGTGTGCATCGCGATAACGGCAGCGGGTCTCCCATTACTTAGCCTCACTTCAGGTGAGAGTCGGAATACAGCATGTTTTTTTACAGATTGAATTACAGTCTTTGTACACCAAGGACAGAAACCGAGCAGGCTGGAGAACGGGTATCCGGAGTGCAATAGGTGTTGTGATGTCGGGGAACGAGGGATCCGCCAAGAGAAGTACTGTGGGACCAAACAGGCAGACATCTCTGATGGGGCGGGAGCCAAGACGACTCGACGTGAGATATTCGAATTCGAGCTGCGAGACGGCGCCGACGACTCCACACGTAGTACTTTGGCGCTGTGGCGGATGCAGAGCGATATGGGAAATGCGACCAATAGACCTGAGCGCGCGTCAGAGGAGGTCAAAAGGTGGCGGCGACGGAGCCTGTACAATCGGGAAGAGAGCTGAGGGTTGAGGTATTTATGAGAGGAAAGAATTGAGTTAGAAACACACTAAATATTTGAGAGATCTTGTGGTTCTGCATAGTGGATTATAGGGAGTAACGCTTGGGCGAGTATCCATGACAGAAAAGGTGGGATTGGACGAGCCGCGAGTCGTGCGATCGTCGAAGTCCAGAGCAAGTTTCGGTTCGGCGATCGTCGGCCGACAAGCTTTTCTGCTCCTGCTAGGCTGCCCTTCGCCACTTTCAAGCTCCTGCTTTTTCTGCTGGGATCTCGACGTCAATTTATTGTGTGTTGCCCATATCTTCCACCAAGCCCATGCAATCGTGGGCTTTGGATCAGATTCTCGGGCGCCGTTTCGCTGGTTTCCGCTCAAGCACAACCCAAGAGTTCTCCCCAAGTCGCTGTTGGCCCAAAATACTCGTCTTTATGGACTCCGGCGTCTCGGTCGCTCATACCGCTGTTGTTTTTTTGCATTGGCACTCCCCGTGAAGCTGCGCAATACACAGGTAGAGATCGTGACTATCACAAGCGATGGGCTCACGACGGAGACGCTGCTGGCGAAACGCAAGGAGTCGCGTCATGACGCTGAGCCGCATGTGCTGCGCCAGGGATCGGAGCAACTTCTTGTGCTAGCGCTGTGGTGCGTACATGGCCAGGGTTACTACGGCCAGGCTCGACAAGATACTAGATAGCAGTGTCCATACTACATATACGTCACTGTGCAGTTGTCGAAAACCTGGTGGATGGCAGCCGGAAAGTGAGAGACAGAGACAGAGTTAGTTCCGGCAGCGTAACTATGGGGAACGGAGGAATGAAGAGGCGACCACGACATACAGCAGGCACATATTCAGTGAAGAACTTGTTGGTCGTGTATGAGATGAGTAAACAGGTCTTGCACCAGACTCAGAGATCAGTGGCGCGATGGACGATTTCAGAGCTGCGACACCTTTCCCACCGCAGCATCTCCTACCACCACCTATAACAAACGAGGTACGAGTTGAATATGTTATAGCATCTGTTTATAAGAGACTAACCACCACCACACATTTGAACATTTGCATGTTGCCAAAGTAACGAAGCAGCCCAGTGGAGCGAGGAGAAGAGCGTCAGTGTCGAAGGGTTCAGGGAGGGGCAGAAGATGAAGTTCGTGAGAGCCATGACTACGCCAACTTTGGAGATCATGTCATGACTTTCGGAGCTTGTCGGGGGCAAAGTCGGAACATTCAGTTTCAGACACAGCTGAATCTGCGTTCCGTTGAAGTCCTGTAGGTCCAAGAAGAGTGTTCAAATGTCATTTTACCGTAGATTTCGGTCGTGACGATGGAATGGGACAATTGCGCGCATAGTCAGGAAATCAACCACAAAGGTGAACGGAGATTTGACGGAGAGCGCCGCGAGAGGTAATGCCACAAAATTGCGATCGATAGTCCATAAAGACCACCAAGGTGCAAGAAAAAGTTGATTATATTCCACTCCGGAAGCATGAGTTATAGTGGTCGAGGTCAATGATTCACTTCAATGCATCCGAATAACCGAAATAGTGCGAGAATCACGATCAGTGTCATCTGCAGATACATGGTGAATTCAAGCGCCGATGAAGGAGGTGGTTCGTCGTGACTTGTGAACGGTTTGGGCTGTTTGTCCTCTGTATGCACCGAGATAGGACCCTCCTCGTCCTCTTCGTGGCGATTCAATGGAGAAAGGTTCGCACAGGGCTGTTCACTTACCCTGTTCAACTGGACAGTCCGTCTCCCCAGAGACCTGATAAAGCTGGTCCCCAAGATGCAATGAAACCTCCTCGCTGATTGGATTAAAACCCTTCCCGTGGTGGAACTGGCCAAGTCCAGCATATACATCGGCATTCCAGAACTTCCCCCGGATCATTGTATTGAATTGGAGAGCGGGAAATCCGAGTTCGTTCGCCTCTTCTGTACTGGGGCGCTCACCACCAGAAGAATCGAGTGACCAATAGACCGGATAATCGGGCCACCGGAAAGAGGATGGCCCAGCTTCGAAATCTTTTAATGGGGCGATAAATAGGTAGCCGGGAGAGTGGCATTCCGCTGCGAGGCGAATTTCAAAAGCAATGTCGTCCACAATAACTGTTGAAGCTGGTCAACCAATGATAATTAAGCGAGTTAAAAACTACCATAGTCCTGGAAATTCTCAGAAATCTGGAGGTGCTTGAAAATCCGGTTGGCTTGACTGAGCCAGCACTCGGGGTTCCAATACCATAAGTGTAACCGGAGGGTACATTTCCCTATATCACAGCCGCGATACCTGAGAAGACAGATCAATGCAAATCATTTTCACAGCACAAGTTAGATACCGCGTCCAGCCATTTTCCATAACCTTAGATCCCACGCCGATATTAATCGACCAGCGACGCCGAGGAGCCTCCACATTTACCAAGGCTGCGATTTGAAATGTCTCTTGCAGCCGTTCACACGAGGGCCAAGACAATACTGCTCCCAGATTGACTGTTACGCGGGTGGACGTGGAAATGTGCCGGAGTTGAGATAAATCCCAATAGCAGATTTCATGATACTTCTGTAGTGACAGGCTCTCGACTTCCTGGATGAGGGTATTCAAGAGAGCAATTCCATTCGAAACAGGGCTCCGGGACAACTGGGCTATGTTGCTGGGCCTGATGTCTGTGCAGAGCTGGCCAGTTGAACGACGCATCCAAAAGGTGCACTCAGTGAGGCACTAAGACTTTGTTAAAAAGAATTAGGCATCTAGATGTTGGGAGAACTCACTAATCGTTGTTGGAAAACAGCCGAGAAATAGTCATTCGCCTCCTGCGCCAGTGTCAGATGGCTGGTTAATAGGATTCAACCGTCATACCCAAAACTCTGGGCTCTGCAGAAATGTCAACATAAAGCAGGGTAGATTTTTTCTAGAACCACGCACGCAGTAGACATGAGTATATAGGGTCAGGACGTATGAGTCGTGATAGCTCTCCAGGTCATGTTCGAAGGGTATTAGATCTAACCAGTATCAGGCTTAACGATTCTCGACGTTTCACGCAGCGGCCCCACCGTCATGGAAAACTGCGCCGTACATCGTAGGAGATGAGGTGACGGCCCAAAGTTGAACAAAGGTCGGATGCCTAGACAAGATGTTATCCACAATACCCTAGTGTCACACCGGCCACTCTGACCGCAGGCATGAATATCGTGGAAATGTCCTTTCGCCAAGCCTGCGATATACAGTAAGACAGAAAGGACAACGAATAATCAGAATACAGACTTGTTCTGCCCCATCTCCCTGATATAGAGCCACAGTATTAGTAGACTGCCCGCCCTTTATTCTCGCACTGTACACGCAGCGAACACTTGCTCGTTCATAGCGACCGGAGAATTTATCTAAGGTTAGTTGACGTTGAAGGTGGATTTCTCCCAGAGGGATCACGGGGAAGTCTATCCAACATTCAGCGTAACATAGCCAGGGCTCAGGTCCAACGATGTACCTCGAGGAACGGGACGATTGATGGAGATTTCCGTGACGTTGTTGAAGATTCCGCCGGCTACAGTGAAGTTGTGTGAACCCGAAAAAATGGCACCCCCATTTACACTACAGGACCGAGATCAGGTCAGATACAATCCTGGATAGGGATGAGGAGAGCGTACGATGCGTGCCCGGGATAATCTGGAGTACAGCCAGAGAGGGAGGGGTCCTCCGAGTCATATTCACTATCCATCGATGACAGAGTGTGGTGGTAGCAGAGAAAGAGACAATGAGTGCGATAACCTTGGCGATAACAGCTTGCAAGCCACGGCATCATGCATCATTCTTGTCTGGCATTTTGGCGTGCTGTATTTACAAATTTAGGTCAGTTCGTCACCTGAGAACCTCGTGTTTCGACTGGATGGGACCTCTGTGACCGTCGACCGAGGTCGTAATAAAACAGATATGAAATCAATATGAGATACGAGAGAATCATGACCTTGTGTTCGCCGCGGCAAGGACTGGACAAGATGCAGGAAGTGTACTGGCATTCGAGCAGTCTACTTCCGAGCAGTGTGTTCCGTTGAAGTCCTGTAGGTCCAAGAAGAGTGTTCAAATGCCATTTTACCGTAGATTTCTGTCGTGACGAGGGAGTCAGGAAATCAACCACAAAGGTGAACGGAGATTTGACGGAGAGCGCCGCGAGAGGTAATGCCACAAAATTGTGATTGATGGTCCATAAAGACCACCAAGGTGCAGAAAAAGTTAATTATATTCCACTCCGGAAGCATGAGTTACAGTGATCGAGGTCAATGATTCACTTCAATGCATCCGAATAACCGAAATAGTGCGAGAATCACGATCAGTGTCATCTGCAGATACATGGTGAATTCAAGCGCCGATGAAGGAGGTGGTTCGTCGTGACTTGTGAACGGTTTAAGCTGTTTGTCCTCTGTATGCACCGAGATAGGACCCTCCTCGTCCTCTTCGTGGCGATTCAATGGAGAAAGGTTCGCAAAGGACTGTTCACTTACCCTGTTCAACTGGACAGTCCGTCTCCCCAGAGACCTGATAAAGCTGGTCCCCAAGATGCAGTGAAACCTCCTCGCTAATTGGATTAAAACCCTTCCCGTGGTGGAACTGGCCAAGTCCAGTATATACATTGGCATTCCAGAACTTCCCCCGGATCCTTATATTGAATTGAAGAGCAGGAAATCCGAGTTTGTTCGCCTCTTCTGTACTGAGGCGTTCACCACCAGAAGAATCGAGTGACCAATAGACCGGATAATCGGGCCACCGGAAAGAGGATGGCCCAGCTTCGAAATCTTTTGCTAGGGCGACAAATAGGTAGCCGGGAGAGTGGCATTCCGCTGCGAGGCGAATTTCAAAAGCAATGTCGTCCACAACAACTGTTGAAGCTGGTCAACCAATGATAATCAAGCGCGCTAAAAACTACCATAGTCCTGGAAATTCTCAGAAATCTGGAGGTGCTTGAAAACCCGGTTGGCTTGACTGAGCCAGCACTCGGGGTTCCAATACCATAAGTGTAACCGGAGGGTACAATTCCCTTTATCACAGCCGCGATACCTGAGAAGACAGATCAATGCAAATCATTTTCACAGCACAAGTTAGATATCGCGTCCAGCCATTTTCCATAACCTTAGATCCCTCGCCGATATCAATCATCCTCGACCAGCGACGCCGAGGAGCCTCCACATTTACCAAGGCTGCGATTTGAAATGTTTCTCGCAGCCGTTCACACGAGGGCCAAGACAATACTGCTCCCAGATTGACTGTTATGCGGGTGGACGTAGTAATGTGCCGGAGTTGAGAGAAATCCCAATAGCAGATTTCATGATACTTCTGTAGTGACAGGCTCTCGATTTCCTGGATGAGGGTATTCATTCCATTCGAAACAGGGCTCCGGGACAACTGGGCTATGTTGCTGGGCCTAATGTCTGTGCAGAGCTGGCCAGTCGAATGACGCATCCAAAAGGTGCACTCAGTGAGGCACTAAGACTTGTGTTAAAAAGAATTAGGCATCTAGATGTTCGAAGAAATCACTAATCGTTGTTGGAAAACAGCCGAGAAATAGTCATTCGCCTCCTGCACCAGTGTCAGATGGCTGGTTAATAAGATTCAACCGTCTTACCCAAAACTCTGGGCTCTGCAGAAATGTCAACATAAAGCAGGGTAGAAGGTAGAATTTTTCCAGGACCACGCACACAGTAGACATGAGTATATAGTGTCAGGACGTATGAGTCGTGATAGCTCTCCAGGTGATATTCAAAGGGTATTAGATCTAACCAGTATCAGGCTTAACGATTCTCGGCATTTCACGCAGCGGCCCCACCATCATGGAAAACTGCGCCGTATATCGTAGGAGATGAGGTGACGGCCCAAAGTTGAACGAAGGTCGGATGCCTAGACGAGTCGTTATCCACAATACCCTAGTGTCACACCGGCCACTCTGACCGCAGGCATGAATATCGTGAAATGTCCTTTCGCCAAGCCTGCAATATACAGTAAGACAGAAAGGACATACAAATAATCAGAATACAGACTTGTTCTGCCCCATCTCCCTGGTATAGAGCCACAGTATTAGTAGACTGCCCGCCCTTTATTCTCGCACTGTACGCGCAGCGAACACTTGCTCGTTCATAGCGACCCGAGAATTTATCTAAGGTTAGTTGACGTTGAAGATGGATTTCTCCCAGAGGGATCACGGGGAAATCTATCCAATATTCAGCACAACATAGCCAGGGCTCAGGTCCAACGATGTACCTCGAGGAACGGGACGATTGGAGATTTTCGTGACGTTGTTAAAGATTCCGCCGGCCACAGTGAAGTTGTGTGAACCCGAAAAAATGGCACCCCCATTTATACTACAGGACCAAGAAATGAACAGACGGAGATCAGGTCAGATACAATCCTGGATGGGGATGAGGAGAGCGTACGATGCGTGCCCGGGATAATCTGGGGTGCAGCCAGAGAGGGAGGGGTCCGCCGAGTCATATTCACTATCCATCGATGGCAGAGTGTGGTGGTAGCAGAGAAAGAGACGGTGAGTGCGATAACAGCTTGCAAGCCTTGAATAGACAGCCTGAGATCACGGCATCATGCATCATTCTTGTCTGGCATTTTGGCGTGCTGTATCTACAAATTTAGGTCAGTTCGTCGCCTGAGAACCTCGTGTTTCGACTGGATGGGACCTCTGTGACCGCCAACCGAGGTCGTAATAAAAACAGATATGAGATACATACGAGAGAATCATGACCTTGTGTTCGCCGCGGCAAGGACCCGGGCCGGACAAGATGTGATAAGTGTACTGGCATTCGAGCAGTCTACTTCCGAGCAGTTTACTTTCCAGGAGTGATATTGAGAAATCCACCTCTTAGAGGGCGACTTGAATTGTCTACTGTTTTGTGTACAGAGTCTGAGCCGGAAAACAGGGCGAGGTTCTTTGGACAGAAGGAGAAAAGACTCGGAGAGGAGCCCATCGAAACCAAGAAACCAAGTAAGGATCGATTGAGAGCAAGAACAATCGAGCTTCGACTCTGAAAGCGAAATAGATTTTCGCGGTATTTGTGCGTATTAAATGAAGACAACGCGATAGCCAAATCAGGAAATAAAAAGAAAGACAAGAGACAGACTGAAAAAAATCCGGGAATGCGAGTTCGAATTAGCAGTATAAAGAAGACCGAGTCGCAGCAGATATCAAAATCGATGAGACTGTCCGCAGTATAACGCGCTAGGGTGGAGCTGGCCGTTCGCGGCGTGCGAGGGTGGCTTTCATCTTTTCCGTAAGATCTGGTCCGGTAGGAGTGCAGTTGCAGTCCAGTGAAGGATGTTTAACCGGAGACTCGACCGACACCAGACTCGGTTCTTGGTCATGACGACAGGGAGGAGGGGGACACCCTCGGGCCCCTCCGCATCCTTCCCCTCCCCACCCTCTCCACCCTCGCGCACAGACGCAGAGAGCTTCGGCAACAACACCGCAGAGAACGCCCTTGCCAGCCTCCTCAGAAACTCCGCATACGTCGCCCAAAAGGGCTCGCGCTGCGCGCCGAGCTCCGCTTCCTCTGCGCGCCGTTGCTGTTGCTGGTGCCCCCCCTTGCTCGCCCTCATCATTGCACCCGTCGCCGTCAACAACGAACCCCCAATTCCCCAACACCCACTTGCTTGCAACCCACAGCGCAGGCAGCGTCCGACGGAACTCGGCGCTCCGCCAGCTCGGGCTTGCCAGGCCCTGCGCCTCCCGTTACTCCTGGGCCGGGCGCAGGTACAGAAAGGCCGACTGGAGGAGCCTCCCCTCCCCGCCTCCCACCCCGCCGCTCCTTCCCTCCATGTCCTCCCCCTCGCGCCGCGCCCTGGGGAGCATTCCCAGCAGCAGCAGGCGCCGGCACAGGCACCGGCACCGCATACACATCCATCTCCCCCAGCTCCCTCACGCCCATGCCCAGCAGTGCCGTTCAGCCCGAGCAGGTGCGCGAGGTGCGCGGCCTGCGTCTTGCGCTGCTTCTGCTTGCCCTCCTTCTCCTTTCCTTCCGCCCTCTCGTTATCGTTCTGCACCCCGGCGCCGGACGCGGAGGTCGTAGGTTCGGCGGGGGCAGACCTGTCCCTATTCCTGTTCGCGCGCGCGTACCTGTTCGCCCTCCGCGCCGCACCCTTCTCCCCACCCCCATTCTTCTCCTTCTCCTTATCGCTCCCCGACCCACTCCCAGCGCTCTTCCCCGGCGGCGGCGCGAGCATCTGCCCCGCCCACACTACGCCCTGCGCCACGCACACGACGCGCACAATAAGCTCCTCGGGGAGCGTGCACGCAGAGACAAGTTGCGCAAAGGAGCCCGCGGCGTGTGCGACGAGGGCGAGTGTTTGGGGGGCGGGGGTGCTGGAGGGGGAAATCATCAGGATTCACACTCAGGACAAGACAATAGATAGATGGGGTGGATGAAGGGAAAGAAGAAGAGGAAAAGGATGGGGGGAAAGGAGGAGAGGAGGGTGCGATGAGAGACTCGACCCGACTCACCTCCCATCCCTTCACAATGTATGCAAAAGCACCAGCTCCATCCTAAACCGATCAATCTGCACCCTCGGCGGGTCGCGCTCCTCCCCCTCCTCGCTCTCCCCGCCGTCCATATCTCCCGTCTCCCGCCCCCCGCCCGCTTTCCCGTCCCAATCCCCCTCCTCTTGCTCCGTTCTCCGCATCTAAAGCAATTAATCATCGTGAGTCGGCGCCAGACAGACAGAGCGCCTGCGTACCTTCCCCTCCCCCTTCGATAGCCCCGTTCTTCGCCTTGAGCTTGCCCTGCTGCTGCTGTTGCCGATGCGCAGCAAGCACGCGCGCGAGGACCCCCGCGAGGTTCTCCCCCGCGGTCTCGAACGGCGCGCGCACGCAGAGCGCGTGGAGGTACCACGCGACAGAGGAGAGGGTGTCGGATTCGTAGCTGCAGCGAGCGAGAAGCAAGAAGGCGTCAGCGAGCGGAGGAAGTGAGGAGAAGCAAGAAGGAGGCGTTGGCGAGGGGGATAGAGGGGAAAGGAAGAATGGTAAGAAGTGAGGAGCGGCGAAAACAACAGGGCAGGGCCGAAGAAACGAGACGAATGCGCCAGCCAGTCAGCACGCGTCTTGGCAGAGAACGAAATAGAGTAAAATAGTAGACGATGATACAATTTGCGTTGCGTTGCGTTGCGGTGCAGCGACGCAGCAATGCTCGAAGCGAATCCAATCGACAAAAAGAAGGTCGAATCGAAAAAAGGGGGAGAAAAGACTCACCCCGCCAGAATCGCCAAGTGATGCGCGGCCGGGGCTCAGGACATGCGCGGCGAGGTAGAGCGCGCGTGAGCGGGAGTAGTTCGGGTGCGGCTCGCCGAGGTACATCCTGCCCTTCCCGGGGCCGAATTTTCCGCCTACGTTGATAAATATTGGCATTAGAGAGCTGGGAAGAGAGGAAGGGTCGGTAGTCGGACGGACGACGCACCCTTCCCATTCGCCCCAGCGGGACCTTTTACTGCTCCCGATACCACGCAATATCCCCCAGACAGACGAGCGCCTTGGAGAGCACGGAGGCCGCCGTGCGCGCGTCCACCGTCAGCGTGTCCTCTTCCTCGTCGTCGTCGCTGTTGGAACCGTCGCTCCCGTCTGGTCCCTCCAGCTCGTCCTTTTCTGACTCTTCGCTTGATGGGGAGTCATCACGAGTTCTTACGCCAAGTAAATAAGTACAGTGAAAATGAGCTGGAGATACGTACCAATGTCTTCAGTTTGAGAGCCGCCCGTGTCCGCATCTACATCCACTTGTCAAGGAGTTAATAACAGATCATCAGGAAAAACTCCTCGGGTCATAATTCGCTAGTCTCTCGCAGCCAGACCAAGAGGTAGGCGGAAATACTGAAAAATACATCAACCTCATTTCGAGAGCATTTGGAATATGGAAATCCCACGTCCCATGGGATGATCGGTGGGACACGGATGGGATTTTGCTCAACTTGCGATCAAACGGGGCAGTTTCGGCATAGGCACCTGAAAGCGTAATAATAGCAAACAAACGCGCCATGTCCGTGTTCTCCGAGCTGCGACGCGACCCACGGCTCAGAGACCTCCTCTTAACCCAAATAACTACCTTTATTCGTGTACTCTCTGTCCTAAAGCATGATATCGTTCTCGGTCAGCCTGCCTCCATCACCCCCGATGCAGCACCGCCAAGTCTTCCACCGTCCATTCACACTTTCGTCTCTGACGCGACTGGCATCCCGTTCGAGTCTGTGCCGAATCTGTGGAACCTTGTTAAAGAAGACATCTGGGCCATCCACGATTCTGACACAAAGCTTTCCACCAGCGAGGAGGAACTGTTTCGGATGCACGGCTGGAAGCTTGGCCTCAGTAAGTATTCTTTCTGTCCAGTATATCAGGCCTAAAATATATCTTAGCTTCTCTGACTCTTCATCCACCAAGCCACTGTTGCCCGGACTGTCCCGGGACTGGCGCGCTCAAAAAGGCTGAGACCAGACAGGCCATTGTTTATACTCAAGCGAGCGGTGCAGTGCCGGCTTGGGCCGTCCATCTCTATTGCCCCAACTGCAACACAAACTATCACCACAATTTCTCAGTCCAAGCGGGGATGCGCACTTACTACGGCGACAAACCGACATACATCCAGATAGGCGAGCATCAGTTTGTGGAACGAAAGCTTGTTGGCCTTTGGGTCAGCCTGATGTTAGTCGCTTGGTACGTCGCTCACTCTCGTATTAACAGCATGATCTGATTGGTCTGATTGGTCTATCAGGGTTTTGGTGACCAACTGCGCTTGCTCGTACGACATGGCCTTATCTCAACAGCAGGAACACGATTTCGCCGCCGGCGGGTGGCAGTTTGGATGTGTCCTCACGCCGGATCATATCTGGGATGCATTCATCATCCTCACACTCCTGGATTATAACGACCGGAAGCACACCTGCCTCCATGTCCCTCACACTGGAGAGCAGAAGAACCGTTTCAAGGACACCATGCGAGCTCGTAACCATGAGGTGATCAAAGGGGGCCAAGACGCAATTGATCACTGCTGCAATAAATGCCTGAGGGTTTGGACGCATCCTGATGGTACCGAGCGTGAGTTCAAGTACTTCTTTTATCGGAATCGTGTTTTGACGTCCTTCCAGAAGATGTACAGCCGGCCATCGGCGACGGACTGGCTATGGGAAACCGGCGCTGTCAAACGGCGCACTGCACGCTTGAGCTGGACAACAATCGACACCGCTTCTGCCCTCTCCACGCGCACCTGGACCGAATCTGCTCAATTGTCGGCTGTGATGCAACCGTTGTCCCTGGCAAGAAATCCTGCGCTGCTCAAGCGCACGCCGAGATGGAGCGCCTGCACTATGAGCGCGGGCGAGCAGCATTCACACTGCGGGATTGATTACAAAAACATCGGCTGGCCCACCCGCGTGACAGCACCCCACCCGTGGTCGATCCAGAAGATGACAATGAAGGAGAAGAATGGTTTGAGAGTGATGCGAATAGCAACGTAAAGATCCATCGAGACATCAACTCGGGGTCAATCGGCTTGGATGACTCTGTACCTTGCGAGGCGACCAAGTCGGATACAGGTAACCACAAGTTCAAGGCCCTCTTCGGTGGCTCACGCACATACAACGAGCAGATACTTGTCCGTCCGTGCGGAGTGATTGTCTCGCGGGCCACGTTTTACAATGCAGAAGCTGTGTCAAATGTGCTAGTGCGTATACTCTATTAATTTCCGTTAGCCAGCCCATATTTACTGTTTGTACAGAAGATGTTCTCTGTCCCGCGTGCCTTCAAGCCAGAGCACTTCATCTACAATACAAATTGCAATGCCAAGCAGTAAGTGCTGGCACGACCAGATGAATGGTCATGGTTTCTCGACGTGGGAATGACCGTCGATGTCTTCCACTTCCTTCACAAGCACAAGGTCGGCCACAAATTCTGCCGGGAACATTGCAATCCTGCCGATCACCCCGAGCTCATGGGCCCAGATGGCCGAACTTGGTTCTTCAATACTTCTATTGCAGAGCAGACAAATGTCTGGCTCAGAGGATACCATTCGATCTGCCGTGAGATGCTGCCTGCAAAGTATAATTTCTTCTTGGATGAGATGATCTGCCTTCGTAACGAGCTAACAGTAGCCAAGCTTGCAGCTGATGGCCAAAACCCGCGCAGGCGTGTTGCCCTTACTACCTCTTTTTGATTTACTTGTTACCTCCTTCGTACTGCATAATAAAACAAATCTATATCTGTATATAAAACAAAGCTATGTCGTGAAGCTTAAGGAAGAAGTAAAAGTAAAAGTCCACAATCAGAATCATTACACCGTTTTCCTCCAGACGTTCCACAATCCCTTGTCCACTCTCCCGGCCTGTACCCCCGCCTCAATCTGTGTTGGGGTGGCGGCTTTGTACTTGGAATGTTGGGTGTCAAAGGTAGACATGTGGTACTGAACACCGAATACGCGATAGAAGCGCTGCCCTCGATTCAAACCCATTCCCTTCAAGCCCGACATCTTTCTGAACCCCTTGACCATATCCACGACGTACATCCCTGCAGGCCACGGCGGCGACGATGCAGCTGATGGACTAGGCGAGCTCAGTGTCGATGTTGAAGAGGAAGTGGTGAGGGAAGGTGTGTCGTTGTCATCGATGATGATGAGGTCGGGGTCGAGACGTGGACGTTGAGCGTGCCGAAGAACAGAGTGGTCTTCGTTTTCTTACTTGAATGCCCGCTTGTTGAACCGCACAACCTCGACGTCTGAGTCTGAGCTTGGTGTGTCATCAATGATGATGGGCTTGGGGGAGCGGTGGTCTTTGTACACGGTACAGAGAGCCTTTCGTTCTGCAGGAAGATTTTGGCGAAAGTGCATGGGTGCAGTGCTGGGCGGAGGGTGGAAGGTATGGACAACCTCGTCCAGTGCGAGGCATCGCGTATTGCGCCGGCGCAGCAGAAGGGCCTTGTCAGCGATGACAGGGTGTGGATAGGTGGGGCCGACCGATGCCCAAGTCTTGAAGTGGGGATCGTATACCTCGAGGTCGGGGTTATCGCCAAGGAGAGTAGCGAAGTGACCGGTAGCTTCGGCGACCTGCCACGTAGGCCAGGTGAGGAACGAGTGTATATAGAAGATGGCATGGGGTTCATGGTCCTTGCAAATAATGAGACAGAGTATAAATATATAGATCGCTCACATACCTCATCCCAGTACACGACCATGAGGCGTCTCGGAGTTTTGAGAGGTCAGCTGTGCTTGACGTGGAAGGTGCTTTGCGATGAGGCCGTCTCCATCCAGTCGGTGTTTAATTGTGTAGTGATGTGGAGTGGGTGTGGAGCCGGAGCGCTGGTGGCACCAGGAGCAGCCGCTTGACTGGGAGCCAGCATTGAAGGAAACTCAGGAAAGTCGGGAGATGGCGACAAAGAACACAGCCTTCCTGCTGATGTGATAGCAAGCGGTAGACGTAGAGATGGACGGGGCATGGGACGGGAGGGGCCAGGAGCGCTGTTGTGGGGTTGCGTCTGACCCAAAGACAGTTCCATGGCGAGCTGTAGATCAGCGTCCTCCTGCCGTTCTCGCTCTGGTGTGGGAGACTTTACGCCAAAGAGCCCGTCAAGTCTCCGCTCCATCGCCACCCTTGGTGCGTCTTCTCGGCGCTGGTGAGCCTCAAGAGCGTTGAGCAAGGCGCTCGCATTTGATGCCCAGTCGTCATGAGAGCCAAAGTCGAGGACACCAGCATATAGATCGGGAACTGAAGGAGTAGCCACTGCTTTGCGGTCTTTGTCGTGGGTGTGCGCACCACAGGGACCAGCGTGTTTGAGGCAATGGTGACGGCACTTTTTTCGAGAGCAATGGGGCTGGATGCGCCCAGAGCCGCAACCTGGAGTAGGACAAAGACGGCGCACAGGATTGGCTTGAAGGGCTACAGTTTGCGCAGATGAGGCGACAACAGGTGTGGTGGATGAGGCAGTGTTCATTGTAGGCAGTGCAGATCGGTTTTGCGGCGGGAAACGAAAGAAGTAATGAGGTTTTCCGGGAATGGGCCCATTAAAGCACTGGGAAATAGAAAGAGGCGGTTTTAGCCTAGGCGAGTATGAAGAATCAGCGGGAAGACGTACCCTGATGAAACTGGAGCCAGGGACTTTGCCGCCCTCGGCGACTTTGACAGTGAGCTGGTTACCACAGTGTATACAGCAGTTGCCGTTGGCGGTCTGCGGGGCATTCATCGGGTGGAGAAGTTTGAGAGTAACACAGAGAGATGGTAAACGAAAGCAAGACACGATGTGTATGCTTATTTGGCAAAGAAAGGTTGATGTGTTGAGTACTGTTTGGAAGTACATTGAGCTCAACACGTCATCCAAGTGGCTCCTGGATTGCCGGTCGGCTTGTTGGGTGCTGATGGGATTGATCACGGGATGTTTCATGGGATTTCCAACTCTCAAATTTCCTGCTCATTTCCGAACCGTTTTTCGGCGCTGAATCCGAATCTGACCTTCATTTTTTTTCCACTTTAAAATTGGCTGAGGAGAGTGTAAATTCATGTTTTTTTGAACAAATTTGATCTCGAAAAATCCCGGAAAAATCAGCATCGGAAAGCTGGACCCCCAAAACAGGAGTGTAGAAGACCTCCGATCACCGTTCAGACAAGTATTTGAGGCGCTACAGTGGGGGGTACGCCGGAGTTAGACCACATTTTGCTTACGTTTTTTTTTCCTTTTTTGGGGGCCTTGTCAACAAGGTTATGTAGTGTTTGATTGGCTACGATCGCTTGTGTCTTGAGCCAGACATTCAATATTACTGAACTAGTACCCTCGTTATATTGAAAGCATTCATTTCTGGATAGCTGTTACAGACGGGCAAAATACAGAATATGGTCATATTGACATCATCTGATTTTCCCAGCAAGATCTTGATCATTGATGAGCATGGATCTCACTGTCCCCCAGCGCACAGTTTATAAGGTTATGGGGGTGAGGAAATAGACCTGGAGAAGTGCAGAAGTTGAACCAAAAGAATTGTTGAAGTCCAGAGGCGCAGATAAATGCATGAAGGTGCCCGGGCTCGGATGTAATTCTAAAGTTGTATGTCCGCCGCGCGCCTCTTGAAAGGGCGGCTGAATATATATGGAGTCTGAAACGGAAGCAGAACCATTGCGAAATAAATTTGGGAGTCGCAGCGGACATACAACTTTAGAATTGCATTTGAGCCCGGGCACCTTCATGCATTTAAATTTATCTGAGCCTCTGGACTTCAACAATTCTTTTGGTTCAACTTCTGCACTTCTCCAGGTCTATTTTTTTACCCACATAACCTTATAAACTGTGCGCTGGGGGACAGTAAAATCCATGCTCGTCAATGATCAAGATCTTGCTGGGAAAATCGGATGATGTCAATATGACCATATTCTGTATTTTGCCCGTCTGTAACAGCTATCCAGAAATGAATGCTATAAACACGTCACGCTCAAACAGTATCAAGAATCAAGTCTTGGAAGCAATTGGAACTTAAGAGCAGTGCCAGTGCGCCCACCGATGTGGCTGAATCCTCCCAAATGCTCTCCTTCCCCTGGCTGGTCCTGTTTGCGACGCTTCTGTTAGGTGTTTCATGTGGTGCAAACGATACTCCGGCTCGGCCTGCAGCACGCCTTACCCAGCTCAAGCCTTTCGCTGAACCCCGTGTCCGGCCCCGGGAGACGATCATCCGCGGTCTCCTTGCATCTCGTGTGTCCCGGTGCGAGGCTGGGTTCAACCTATGTGACAAGACTAGGTATTGCGGGTCTGATGAGATCTGCTGTCAGGGTGCGCGTATTAGTATCGTGTCTCATTTCTTGTTCATTTTTTTGTAGGCGGAGGGTGTTGTGCGGCAGGGTGAGTATGTCGCCACTTCGCTTCCACAAACCCTAATTGCGGTCGTTCATTCTGCTTAGCGAATTCTGCGTTGAGAGAGGCTGCTGTCGAAAGGGACAGACCTGCAGTGGATCGGGCCAACAATGTCCCTCTGGGTTTGAGGCTTGTCCGAATAATGGGGGTTGTTGCGGTATGTTCATTCACATGGTGATTGCAGTCCTTCACATCTAACATCTTGACTTTGAAGCGGCTGGTCACACCTGCGATCAGTGTTTTTCTGCTTTGGGCATTTAACTCAGCTCAAGAAATTTGAATTTCACCTTTAGTTCTTGCTACGGATGGAAGCGTGGTAGGATGCCAACCGGCAGATGCAGTTTCTTCCTCATCAAGAGCGTCCTCAACTGCCAAGAGCTCTGCGCCGAAAAACAGTTCGTCCAGGGTAACATCGACCCCGTTCAGCGCCTCTGAATCTCCTGGTGCATCCTCTGGCTCCAGCACGACTGCAAATTCGGCCGGAACAGCTAGCGGCGTTAGCTCTTCCTTTCCCTCAACCTCGACGAGGGCTGCAACTCCCGTGGGGGGAATTGCAGGTGGGGTTGTTGGTGGAGTAGCTGTGCTCGCCACAGTTGTTGGCATATTCATCTTCTGTCGTCGGCGTCAGCCCGGACATCATGGACGACTGCCCGACGAGTTCACTCTGTATATGCCAGCAAATCAACAAACCGGAGCACATTACGCGCCGCACCGAGGCAGTACTCACACGCACTCGGTTCTGACCCGGCTGCCCAGCGGCGCGGTCATGATGTCACCGAGCGGAAACTCCGCCCACGAACCACCCCACCGTGCTCCTGTCTTCGACGTCACTTTGACAGAGAGTCCAGGGACTAGGTCCCAGTTGCTTCGCGCCCACCAATCGGAACTTGAACGGCAAACGCGAGAAATCAACCGGGAACTGGAGGAGCTGAGACACGGGGATGTGCCATCGGCGTCGAGTTCGATAGTAGCTTCGCACGGCGACAGCGATGCACAGCGGGACATCAAGATGATGGAGGACCAGATGAGGACGTCACAGCGTCGACAGGAACTGTCCAATGAGGCACCTCCGAGCTATTCATCTTTCTGAATTTGAGGGATAGTAAATACCACGCCATTTCCTTCGGCTGCTTCGTACCATCTTCAGTCGTGACTCTGTATATTCCCACTGAATGTTCGCGTACACACCTGTGGTTATAACGCCCTCGGAGCGTCGCGCGGCGGTTATCAATTCATAGATTCTTTATCCAAAGCTGCGTTGAAGACCGAGTCCTTAACTGGCCGATCAATAGCGCTCATGAATCTAAGGACAATGAAAAAACAAAACAACCGAGAACATTATACCGGACAGTAAGAAATGACTGACCGCTGCCAGCGGATAGAATGGTAGAAGCATTGAAGAGTAATTTCCTATTCTGTCGATGTTCTCTGAGAGCAGGCAAGAAATTTGAGATCGTTGATGCCCAGGTAGGCGGTTCGGAGGGAGTCTCTTACTAGGAGTCTGTTCCAGACAGACCCTACACCACCGAATGCTCCCTGGGAGTTCAGAGGGGGTTCGGTCACGTAGCTTTATGAACCTGATTCGGAATCCAGGTAGATTGAAGGGCAACCAATTTTAATCAAAGTTAAAAAAAGCAGCGATTCTTCGAGATGACCTGCAAGAAGGTGAACGGAGATTTGACGGAGAGCGCCGCGAGAGGTAATGCCACAAAATTGCGATCGATAGTCCATAAAGACCACCGAGGTGCAAGAAAAAGTTAATTATATTCCACTCCGGAAGCATGAGTTATAGTGATTGAGGTCGAGAATCAGGATCAGTGACATCTGCAGATACATGGTGAATTCAAGCGCTGATGAAGGAGGTGGTTCGTCGTGACTTGTGAATGGTTCAAGCTGTTTGTCCTCTGTATGCACCGAGATAGGACCCTCCTCGTCCTCTTCGTGGCGATTCAATGGAGAAAGGTTCGCACAGGACTGTTCACTTACCCTGATCAACTGGACAGTCCGTCTCCCCAGAGACCTGATAAAGCTGGTCCCCAAGATGCAGTGAAACCTCCTCGCTGATTGGATTAAAACCCTTCCCGTGGTGGAACTGGCCAAGTCCAGTATATACATCGGCATTCCAGAACTTCCCCCGGATCATTGTATTGAATTGAAGAGCGGGAAATCCGAGTTCGTTCGCCTCTTCTGTACTGAGGCGCTCACCACCAGAAGAATCGAGTGACCAATAGACCGGATGATCGGGCCACCGGAAAGAGGATGGCCCAGCTTCGAAATCTTTTACTGGGGCGACAAATAGGTAGCCGGGAGAGTGGCATTCCGCCGCGAGGTGAATTTCAAAAGCAATGTCGTCCACAACAACTGTTGAAGCTGGTCAACCAATGATAATTAAGCGAGCTAAAAACTACCATAGTCCTGGAAATTCTCAGAAATCTGGAGGTGCTTGAAAACCCGGTTGGCTTGACTGAGCCAGCACTCGGGGTTCCAATACCATAAGTGTAACCGGAGGGTACATTTCCCTATATCACAGCCGCGATACCTGAGAAGACAGATCAATGCAAATCATTTTCACAGCACAAGTTAGATACCGTGTCCAGCCATTTTCCATAACCTTAGATCCCTCGCCGATACCAATCCTCCTCGACCAGCGACGCCGGGGAGCCTCCACATTTACCAAGGCCGCGATTTGAAACATCTCTTGCAGCCGTTCACACGAGGGCCAAGACAATACTGCTCCCAGATTGACTGTTACGCGGGTGGACGTATAAATGTGCCGGAGTTGAGATAAGTCCCAATAGCATATTTCATGATACAGTTGAATCTTTCATATGGAATAAAGTTGGGATACCAGCCAAATTCAGCCCGAAGGTGATTCCGTATGACAGATATTCCATAGGAGCAGAAATTTACAGTGGTAAACAGGATTCGGGAACACATTGGGGCCTATTCCATATCACGGTTTTTGGCTGTGTATTCCATACGAGGTGATTCCATACAAGGGATTCGACTGTACTTCTGTAGTGACAGGCTCTCGATTTCCTGGATGAGGGTATTCAAGAGAGCGATTCCATTCGAAACAGGGCTCCGGGACACCTGGGCTATGTTGCTGGGCCTGATGTCTGTGCAGAGCTGGCCAGTTGAACGACGTATCCAAAAGGTGCACTCAGTGAGGCACTAAGACTTGTGTTAAAAAAAAAAAAGAATTAGCCATCTAGATGTTCGGAGAACTTACTAATCGTTGTTGGAAAACAGCTGAGAAATAGTCATTCGCCTCCTGCGCCAGTGTCAGATGGCTGGTTAATAGGATTCAACCGTCATACCCAAAACTCTGGGCTCTGCAGAAATGTCAACATACGGCAGGGTAGAATTTCTCTAGGATCACGCACGCAGTAGACATGAGTATATAGGGTCAGGACGTATGAGCCGCGATAGCTCTCCTTCAGGTAATGTCCGAAGGGTATTAGATCTAACCAGTATCAGGCTTAACAATTCTCGATATTTCATGCAGCAGCCCCACCGTCATGGAAAACTGCGCCGTACATCGTAGGAGATGAGGTGACAGCCCAAAGTTGAACAAAGGTCGGATGCCTAGACGAATCGTTATCCACAATACCCTAGTGTCACACCGGCCACTCTGACCGCAGGTATGAATATCGTGAAATGTCGTTTCGCCAAGCCTGCGATATACAGTAAGACAGAAAGGACGTACAAATAATCAGAATACAGACTTGTTCTGCCCCATCTCCCTGATATAGAGCCACAGTATTAGTAGACTGCCCGCCCTTTATTCTCGCACTGTACACGCAGCGAACACTTGCTCGTTCATAGCGACTGGAGAATTTATTTAAGGTTAGTTGACGTAGAAGGTGGATTTCTCCCAGAGGGATCACGGGGAAGTCTATCCAATATTCAGCACAACATAGCCAAGGCTCAGGTCCAACGATGTACCTCGAGGAACGGGAGAGATTTTCGTGACGTTGTTGAAGATTCCGCCGGCCACAGTGAAGTTGTGTGAACCCGAAAAAATGGCACCCCCATTTATACTATACAGGACCCAGAAATGATCAGACGGAGATCAGGTCAGATACAATCCTGGATGGGGATGAGGAGAGCGTACGATGCGTGCCTGGGATAATCTGGGGTGCAGCCAGAGAGGGAGGGGTCCCCCGAGTCATATTCACTATTCATCGATGGCAGAGTGTGGTGGTAGCAGAGAAAGAGACGGTGAGTGCGATAACAGCTTGCACTTAAACCTCGAATAGACAGATCACGGCATCATGCATCATTCTTGTCTGGCATTTTGGCGTGCTGTACTTACAAATTTAGGTCAGTTCGCCGCCTGAGAACCTCGTGTTTCGACTGGATGGGACCTCTGTGACCCACTGCGTTCCCACCCCATGTAGACAGAGGGTCCGTCTACCCCCGTAGCCAAAGGTAGATGGACCCCTATGTCTACATGAGGTAGATGCAGTATGTCTACAGTCCGTCCACATTAGTCGGTCGACGTAGCCGCATATTGGCCGACGTAGCCGCATGTTAGCCGATGTAGCCGCATGTAGCCGCATGTAGGTGATGTAAAGGTTATGTAAAACTTTAAAAGGCATAGATTTTACCAAGAGACTTAAGACTCGTCCGAGGAGCAATTTTGATGCTGTCTCATACCAAGGTTGGCCGAGTTTGCATTACGGAGTTGAGCGAGGTGTATCTACACTGTAGATGCAGGCAGACACACGTAGCCGAGGGTAGATGCACTGCATCTACCTCACGTAAACAAACGTAGCCGGACATCAATCAACCGCGGCAAAGGTGCGTCTACATTAGAGCGTAGACGCAGATCGCCGGACGTAGCCGAACATCGCCACATGTCGGCACATGTCAATCAACGTAGACACAGGTGCGTCTACATGGGGTCGGAACGCAGTGGGTACCGCCGACCGAGGTCGTAATAAAACAATATGTCTTTGTATGCCGGTACCCGGCAACAGTAAAAGGGGGAGCTCGCTAAATCCGAGTTGATTTTTCACTTGCTTGAAACCGTGCCGGTGCCAGAGGCAGCAGTCAAGCAGGACCAAACACCGTGCATTTCCACGTGATGCAAAATTGGCGCCCACCTGATCAATTGGGGTCGCAAGCTCCCCCAATGATGGTAAGAGGCCGGCAAGCGGCGGGGCACAAACAGTTGAAGAGTTCGTGGACACATTTTGTAAATTACAAAGAGCAGAATGGTCCAGAAGATGCCGCTCGTCGTCAACCGTCGGTCGACTCCTCGCGGCGGCTCGTAATTGCCTCTGACCACGGGCTTTGATAGTGCTGGCCAAGAATATGAATATGATATGGTTCTGAAGGGTTCATCTGAATACGAATACAACAGAATATGAATATGAATATGATATGATTAAAATACAATACATGTCTGGTGTATTCAAATATATTCAAGTACGACAAAACTTTAATTTCAGCTACTCGGCTGCCATCCGGCTGAACGCAGGAGCATCAAAACCCATCAGCCGACATCGGAAACTGATACAAGTGCCAACGGCAACCACCCCAGGCACAGAATCCCCCGCCTCCCCTACATCTCCCTCTTCGTTGATGGCATCAAAACTTTATGATGTTGATGTTGAAACTCTTTGCCTCTAAAACTTTCATGTACAGACCCATCTAGCTGCGTAACATGGAAGAAAACTTAAATACAAAGCATATTGGGATATTTAGACCGTGTTGTGCCCAGCGGATGGGCGTTCACTCCTCAAAGCTGAGCGACAGAATATATTTGACTATATTCAGATTATATTCGTATTGTATCGTATTCATATCCACGGCAGTGAATAAAATACGATATGGCCCTCCATGGGTAAATTCCCGTGACCTTTAGGTTAGGGTCTTATAGCGCCCAATTTTCAGGACTCGCAGACATTTTCGTCAGCATTTTTCGCGTCATCACTTTTTCCTCCCGCCAAAATGCTTCGGCTTGGATGATGGCCGGGACCAGCCTCATAATCCTGCTTATGTTTTGTCCTTTCCGTGCTCTCCGCCTTCTAAAGTGCTTCTGTCTGAGTATCGGCTCCGTCTTCCATAAATCCCGAACACTGCTGCTCGATCCGATTCCCTATCTGGATATTTCCCGGACAAACCTGTCCAGACTGCCTCGTCTTCTGAAGATCTCATGGCCTTTATCACACCGAGTCTACGCTCGCTCATTCTTTTCTCCGGATTTCCCCCAAGTAAAGAGTTGTCTCAGTGCCTGGCTAGTCATCAGTCCAAAACTACACCCTCGAGGGCGTGAATTGACTGGGGCAACATTGATTAATCTTGGGCGAAGCGCAACACTTTCAGATGCTTGTGTCCCGCATATCTAGCCTCCGTTTTTGTTTGTTTGGAAATGAGGTTTGCTTGCGCAAGGACCTACGTGCGTCGTGGATCGCTTTGGTGGTAACTTGGAACCCACCGCAGCTCTCGAAATCAGGCCAATAGCTGAGATTCTCTGCCGCACCCGACTGGCATTTCATGATTCCGCTGTTCCAGTCCTGGGAGGAGTAGGTCTAGAATGTTTCTCAACCCACCCCAAGTCCTTTTCTGGCGACCAGCAACAACACTACTTATGTTCCTGCCTCAATTGAACTGTCCCTCAGGTATATCCAGGCACCCAATTTGGCTGGGGGTGGCGGAGGAGTCGGTACGACGGCAAGTCCCATTTTCAATCGCACAATTGCACTCATTTGGGCATGAGAGATATCCTATGCAGTCTTAGAAAAACCTCGCAGCCTTTTACTAAGAGTACTTCATTCATTGCAGTCTTTATCTTCACTGCATTTACATCGCATTCCTACATTCGTTTGCTTCCTTTCAGAACTCGGTCCAATATATAAAATGTAAAGCACCTTTTACTGGTTAAACATTCACTGATTTGAGGCAGGACTTGATCCCTCAATTGTGATTCGATGGATTTCGCAGTCGTACGCATCTGCGATGGGGCGTCGGGCCACCATCAACCCTTGTCTTTACTCAACAGAGGAGCTTTCTCTATGTACTCATCCAGGAACATCCAATGCTTTTCAAATCGCCGATCGGTTCAAGCGGAACTACCAATTTCCAATTTTCAACCGGGACAGTGGTGGCCTCACCTTGTCTGGATCTAGTATTTAACTTACTGTCCTGCAAGTCCAAACAAATGCGCCGAACTTTCGCGCTCGAACCGTGGTCATCTTGTGGTTATTGTGGCCGAATAGCTCAGGGGGATGCACAAGCATTTGACACTGTCGCTGGTGCGTAGCGTCAGGATATCTCTGGGAGCAGACCTGGCCGCTGGTTTTAAATGGCCAACAGCGACCGTCAAGTCAGGAGAAACTCGTCTTGGACTGGATACCTGGCCTCAGGACAGCATACCGCAAGCAATATCATTTTATTTACCAGTAATGCCTCACAACAGATCTTCTCTTTAACTTGTGGTGGACTTTGAATAGCACCGAAGTCATCTCTCAGTTCGTCGCCTCTCTCCAAGCTAATGGCTTTTCTTTCAATCTTTCTCCAACGGAGAAGTCTCGGACCTGTGTTTATAGATAGGATAACAATCTGGCAACTTTGTAGCTCCTCGCAAACTGAACGATCATTTCAGGTCAGCATCCCTGGTTTGCATTCCTCATCAACGGAAAATTATAATGCGTTGAACCGGACACAAAAAATATTTGATCCGCGATGGTCACTACTTTTTTGGTGAAGTACCTAATACATAGAAGACTGGTGAAATTTGTGTTCGCAAGCGGTGAATCTGGCACTAGGTTGCGAGACGGTTTGACCCTGTACATAAAACAACTATGCAGAGACATTTCCTCAGGAATTTTCCACCAGATGGTCACGGGCTGTGCCGCTTGTCGGCCGTACCCTCTTTGTATGATACAGATATGAATACAATATGAAAATTCCGTATTCATATCATATTTTGGCCAGCACTAGATACCACGTCAGCTTGATTTCAAATTGTGTCACGTTTTGATCGTATTCTTGGACGTCTAGTGCACAACAGTACTAACGTACTGTTTGTGAATGAGAGAATCACGACCTTGTGTTCGCCGCGGCAAGAACCGGACAAGATGTGGGAAGTGTACTGGCATTCGAGCAGTCTACTTCCGAGCAGTTTACGTTCCAGGAGTGATATTGAGAAATCCACGAATTGCCTACTGTTTTGTGTACGGAGTCTGAGCCGGAAAACAGGGCGAGGTTCCTTGGACAGAAGGAGAAAAGACTCGGAGAGGGGCCCATCGAAACCAAGAAACCAAGTAAGGATCGATCGAGAGCAAGAACAACCGAGCTTCGACTCAGAAAGAGACTCACAGATTTTCGCGGTATTCGTGCGTATGAAGACAACGCGATAGCCAAATCGGGAAATAAAAAGAAAGACAAGAGACAGACTGAAAAAAATCCGGGAATGCGAGTTCGAATTAGCAGTATAAAGAAGACCGAGTCGCAGCAGATATCAAAATCGATGAGACCGTCCGCTGGTTCCGCTAGCATACTAGCAGTATAACGCGCTAGGGTGGAGCTGGCCGTTCGCGGCGTGCGGAGGTGGCTTTTATCTTTTCCATAAGATCTGGTCCCGTAGGAGTGCAGTCCAGTGAAGGATGTCTAACCGGAGACTCGACCGACACCAGACTCGGTTCTTGGTCATGACGACAGGGAGGAGGGGGACAGCGGGCACCGAGAGACTCGCTAGCCCACAATGCCTAGCAGTTGCGACATGGGCTGCCCATGGCTATGGAAGGCAGCTGCGCGCGGATCGAGCGATAGGTGTCGCGCATGCTGCCCGTGTCCATGCCCCGGCGTCGGGCCCTGTCCATGTGTTTGTGTTCTTGTGACTGGGCCGCGAACCCCTGGCCCGATGTCGCGTAGAACACGCCCTGCTCCCGGGCGGCATGCCCCCCCCGTGTGCTGCGTTGGGGCCGCCGACAGCGGGCCGTACCCGTACTTGTCGCCGCCGCTCGGGAACAACTGCGCGGCCGCCATCGAATTCGACACGACACGCTGGTGCGTGGGCGGAAGGTGCGTGGGCGGAGGGTGCCCAAAGCCAGCGGGTGGCACCTGGTGCTGACCCGCGGAAGGGCAGGACGACGCCCAGACGGTCGAGCCCTGCGACGATGCGAGGTCTTGCGATGCGAAGCGGCGCCCCATGCGAGTGCCCGTGTCCAAGCTCAGTATATCCCGACAGCTCCGCAGACTGCGGAAGGCCCTGATACTGGGGTGCGTGCGCGTGCTGGTGCGCAAGTTGTTGTTGTTGCTGCTGCTGCCCAACTCCACCGCCACTCGCTCCACCTCCACCAGCGAACATCAAGCCACGCTCATCGCGCGACGCCGACCAAATCGACTGCAGTGCCGCGCGCGAGCCCAACAGCATCTCATCAGGCATTCCTACACCCATCCCAACGGCGCGCGCCCCGCCCGCGGGCGGGGTCAGCACCGCGACCGGCTTCTTGGCAAACGTATTCAGCAGATCCAGCGCCGTCGTCGAGGGTACCTGGGTGCCCGTCGTGATCGGTTGCTTTGGCTGTGACACCGCCTACGGAACGCGGAAGGGCGAGAGCTGCAATACTGCCGAGCCAGGGGTGAGCGGGCCTGCGCCTCGCCCCGGGGTCCCGATGGGCGGGAGGCGGACGGGCGTCTTGGGACTCGTGCGCGGTGGGTACTATAGGCGACACCGGCGCGTCTCTGTGATACCATTCGAGTCAGTACGAGTACGCGGGCACGGAGACACAGAGCATGCCTCAAATCCCACATGATCTCATCCTCATCGCTCGCCTCTGCAGCCTTGCTCTCGCTCCCCGTGCGGTTCAGGAACGAGAACACGTCGTGCAGAATGTCGTCGTCCGTGACGGACGTCTGCTCCATCATCGCGTCGTCGTCAAGGTCGAGGTCGTTGCGCAGGGCGCGCGCGCGGATCGATGCGAGGGCGTCTTGGTGGTGCGCATCTGCTGCAACCTGAGGGCGGCGGGACGTGCGACTGCCGGTTGGTGCGTGAATACAGGGGCAGGCGGAACGACACCCGCCGCGGGCTTCGCAGCCTCGACGCCCTTGACCACAAACTGCCCGCCCAAGAGGCGAGCCCTGAGACGCACCGTCATATCAGTATCATCCTACATCGAGTACGGAGATAAAGAAACGCACCTCAAGCCCCACGACGCGCCTCGCATCCTTCAGCAAATCCGCAATGCGCATGAGCTGCTCCACATTCGGGTGCACCTCGTGCAGGCCCACCATCCGGCGCGCCCCGCCCTTGTACTTATCCTTCTCAAACTCGTCACCATTCTCCTCCGAGTCAGCCGCGCCAGCGGTATGAGAGGACGAAGATGAAGACAGGAGCAAGTTCGGCGGCAACGGAAACCCCGCCCATCAGCTCGCGCAGCGGAAGCCACCCGCGCATGTCGACGTCCTCATCCAACCCGAGCTCCACCTCCCCGCTTCTCCTTCCCACCCTCGGGCCCCTCCGCCTTCCCCTCCCCACCCTCGCGCACAGACACAGAGAGCTTCGGCAACAACGCCGCAGAGAATGTCCTTGCCAGCCTCC
This sequence comes from Mycena olivaceomarginata, assembly GCA_029378375.1. Lineage (NCBI taxonomy): Eukaryota > Fungi > Basidiomycota > Agaricomycetes > Agaricales > Mycenaceae > Mycena > Mycena olivaceomarginata. Next base: position 23,773 of record JARKIC010001151.1, on the reverse strand, counting down.
TCAGAAACTCCGCATACGTCGCCAATATTTAAAAGACCTGCAACTTAGAGCTTGTGGTTCTGCGTAGTGGATTATAGGGAGTAACGCTTGAACAAGTATCCACGACAGAAAAGGTGGGATTGGACGACGCGTCCGAGTCGCGCGATCGTCCAAGTCCAAAGCAAGTTTCGGTTCGGCGATCGTCGGCCGACGAGCTTTTCTGCTCCTGCCCTCCGCCACTTCAAGCTCTTGCTTTTTTCTGCTGGGATCTCGACGTCAACTTATTGTGTCTCTCTGTTGCCCATATCTTCCACCAAGCCCATGCAATTGCGGGCTTTGGATCAGATTCTCGGGCGCCATTTCGCTGGTTCCCGCTCAAGCACAACCCAAGAGCCCAAGTCGCTGTTGGCTCAAAACACTCGTCTTTGTGGACTCCGGCGTCTCGGCCGCTCATACCGCTGTTGTTTTTCGCATCGGCACTACCCGTGAAGCTGCGCAATACACAGGTACAGATCGTGACTATCACAAGCGATGGGCTCACGACGGAGACGCTGCTGGCAAAACGCAAGGAGGCGTGTCAGGACGCTGAGCCGCATGTGCTGCGCCAAAATTCAAAACAACTTCTTGTGCTAGCGCTGTTGTGCGTACATGGCTAGGGTTACTATAGACAGGCTCGACAAGATAGTCTCTCCTCTAATATGGCTGCGTTCTTTACATCACTGGTCAAGGACTGCGATCTACATACACCACCACGTGGATCTTCTCTTATCCTCTACCACTGGAGCTTGAACTCTGATCGCAGTTGCTTGTCTCCGTGAAGTTGCGGCCTTGCAGGATATAAGTATGCCCGTGCACCACCCGCCGCCAACGTTTCCTTGCGAGGAACATGGACACCTCCCCAGGCTACCCGCGCCCCAACCCCTCGCTCTCCTTCTGGCTGCAGCACACGCGCAACTCGCCCCTCCTCGGGCACCGCACCACGGACACGCTCCCAGACAAGACTGACGTCACGATCATCGGCTCGGGGCTCTCTGGAGCGGCCACCGCGTACTTTCTCCTGACGGCGGGCCCGGAGGACAGGCGCCCCAGGTCGGTGACGCTGCTCGAGGCACGCGAGGCCTGTGACGGCGCGACGGCACGGAATGGGGGGGCATTGTCGACCGGACTGCTATCGTGGTGCGTCGGATTCGATTTATGTTTTTCAATACTACAAGGCTGATTGATGCCAATTTGCAGACTACCCGGACTACAAGGCGGATTTTGGGCAGGAGCAGGCGTTGAAGATCATCCAGAACGAGATGGTACGCATTCCTTACATCGTCTGGATCGGAGGTGATCTGACTTGCGATGAAAGGACACCCTGAACCTCGTGGAAGAAATCATCGCCAAGGAGGGCATCGACTGCGATTTCTGGCGAGGCTTCACCTACGGTGCGTAGCTCCCCTTCCTTCCTCCCTTCCCTGTCTACCTTGTCCCAATACCGATCACTGAATGATCACACTCCAGACATCGCGATGGACCAGCCCGCCGCAGACTCCCTCGCCGCATCCTACGCTGAATTTGCTGCCGACGGCGGCCCTGTCGAGGACATCGTGACGCCAATCCTCGACCCTACGCAGGCGCGCGAGACGACGCGGTGCCAGGCCGCGCTCGCCGCGTACAAGTACCCCGCGGGCGCGCTTTTCCCGCGCAAACTCGTGCTGCATCTACTCGGGCGTGCGTCGAGAAGTACGGGATGAATCTGCAGACGCGGACACCTGTGCGGCGGGTGGTGCCTCGCATCAGCGGCGCCGGCGGGTGGCGCGTGGAGACGGATCGCGGGGCGGTGGAGACGGAGACGGTGGTGTACGCGACCAACGCGTATACGGCGACGCTCCTCCCCGAGTTCGTGGGGCACATCTGGCCCTTCAAGGGCCAGTGCGCCGCCGTCGTGCCCCCGGAGGCGTATGCGGGGCCGAACATGTTCCGCGAGACGTACGGGCTGGTGCGTCCGCTGGTGCCCTCTCTCTCTCGCTCTTGCTGACGGATGTTTGGTGCGGGGAACAGGCGCCCGGCGACTACCTCATCCAGCGGCCCACGGACGGCGTGATCATATTCGGCGGCCAGCGGAGGAGCGTCCCCGTCGAGCGGCTCCTCGGTAATACGGGACGATGCCCATGTAAACCCACAGATGACGGAAGCGCTGAAGAAGGCGCTGCCGCGCTACTTTGCAGGATGGGGAGAGGACTCGGGCTTGACAGTGGGGGAGGGGCTGGTGCATGCCTGGACTGGTAAGTTCTCCCCTAATGCAATGCGTGTGTTTAGGGCTTGATAGCTGGGTCGCAGGCATCATGGGATATACCACGGAAGGCGCGTTTCATAGCTGCTATTATTTCAGAAACAGAAACCCTGACAAGATTCATTGTAGGCATCCCTTACGTCGGAGAGCTGCACGACAAACCCGGGGCCTTCATCTGTGCTGGACACCGCGGGCATGGTACGCCCTCACCCTCTGGTCTAGATATTTTTGTGGAATCCTTGCATTAATTACCTTTTCCTGTAGGCATGGCCCGCGTAATGACCTGTGCCCGAGGGCTGGCGACCCTCATCCAAGGCGGTTCTTGGGAATCAACAGGTCTCCCAGAATGTTTTCAGCCGACGCGGGAGCGGCTCGCGCGCCCGAAGCAAGTGGCAACGCACAATATTGGGAAGCAAGAGGTTATTGCTGAGGCGTAATGTTGGTTCTTCGCCTCACAATTGTGGTCGAGACAGCGCTGCCTTGATGAATATAGACTTCTTTAAAGTTTTGGTCGGCCTCCAGTTTTAAGTTTTTGTCTGTTTTCTGCGACCTCTCGGTCCGAATCTCGCTGGCGGCTTGCCACTTCGTCGTCGGAATTAGCTTGAATCACTCCGTGCCGTCTTGTCTTTGCGGATGCTCGACATCTTCGGCTTGAATCGCTGTTGTCATCGGCACCAATTGCCTTTGACCGGTTTGCTAGCGGGAAGAATCTTTTGGTCGGCTCTTCCATCGCCGGCAAATTTCTCCCAGGAATTTATCCTAGCATAAGGCTCTGCCGATTCGGAAGCATCTGCAGTGATATTCCCCCTCGTCTCTTCTCTTTGCTTTGGAGGTTGTGGCCCTGAATGCCTGGCGACGTTAACGAAGAAACGGCCTTGCTTTCAAGACCGGTCAGCAAGCCGCGGACACCGCTGCCAAAACTTCAGCTATCGGTTATACTGCTCATTCAGACTGCCGAGCCTCTTGCAAGTCAATCTATCTATCCGTACATCAACCAGGGTGTCGCCCTGCCCCCCTCCACGCCTTACCCGAGAAATAAATGGGTTGTGTGGTAGCTTGTCAGCGAGCTTGATATCACCGGCGGCGACGAGAAAAAAGTAGGATATTATGCGTACGTGGAATGCTCTACACTTTACCATATACTTATCACACCCTTCCGCAGAGGCTTGGTGAGAAGATCCTCGTGTTGTTGTTGTTGTTTTTCTTTTCTTTTCAATTGATTTTCACCTCTAGATAGTGAGTGCCGAGTAAAAAATATCCGAGACGCTGAACCGGGGCCAGCAATCTCTATTCTTTCTAACACAAGCAACAACGGTTCTGCAGTGGAGCAGAGCCTCGGACCGACTCGGCCGGAAACCTATCCTCTTAATAGGCCTTTTTGGAGCTACATCCTCTATTATCTGCTTCGGACTGTCGCGCACATTCTGGGCATTGGTTGCTAGGTAGAACATCTTCGTCAACCATCGCATCCGGCTTTCTCACTCCCAGTTGGCAGTCGATGTCTTTGTGGGCTACTCAGCGCAAATACAGGTACTTGAGAACTTGTATTGTGACTGAGTCTTGTCCTCATTTCCGCGGCCAGGCGTGATGAAGACCGCGATGGGAGACTTGACGGATCGCACGAATCGGGCTGAAGGATTCGCTTACCTTCCGAGTGGGTTCTATTTTCTTCGCTTCTGGTCTTATGCTAACATTGTTTCGGTGAAGTTGTGTGGGCCATTGGGGTAAGCCAACTTGGTTATTCGGTGATTCGTCCTATGACATGACCATAGGCTTCGCTGGGTCCTTTCATTGGGGGCTCCCTCGCACGGCCCCATGACCGTTTTCCACAGTTGTTTTCTGGGAAATTCTGGCAGGACTTCCCATACTTCCTCCCTTGTCTAGTGACGGGAAGCGTTGTCCTCTTGTCCTTTTTCGTGGTATTCTTCTTTTTCAAAGAGGCACGTTCGTGATCAACGATAGTTCACATGAGATTCCCATTCTTACCATTTGAACCAACAGACGGTCCCCTGGAAAAATCGAAAGCCTCCTGCGTTGGTCGAAAGCGGAGATGAAGAATTTCTGCGCGCCGCCCATCCGACTGCCGTGACCCTCCGCCAGGGCCCTCTCCCCCTCCGTGAACTCTTCATCTTCCCCGTCATCATCTCCATCTCGAACTACGTCACACTCGCCTTCCTCAACACCACATTGGCTGCGCTCCTTCCCCTATTTCTTGCCATGCCCATCGAAATCGGAGGTCTCGGCCTGCCTCCGTATAAGATTGGGCTGATTCTCTCGACATACGGGATCGCTACGGGACTCTTCCAAGTCTTATTCTTTGCGCGTTTTGTGAGACGCTTCGGCGAGAGGCGCGTTTTCATCAACGGCCTGATGACATGCCTCCCGGTGTTCACCCTTTTCCCGATTATGAGCATGATTGCTCGGCGGAGCGGGTTGTCCATCATTGTCTGGGTGTTGGTTGGTTGTGTGCTGGGTCTCGGTGCTTTAATGGATACCTCCTTTGGTGAGCTCTCTTATCCAGCTCCTTTCGAGGGTTTAATTGCCAAGTTCCAGGCGCTGTGTTCATGTTCGTCACCGCCGCCGCTCCTAAGTCAAGCCGCGGCACTGTGAATGGACTATCACAGACGTCGGTTGCGATTGCCAGAGCCATCGGCCCGGCAATGTCTACTTCTTTGTTTTCGTTTTCTGTTCAGCACAACCTCCTTGGAGGGTACTTGGTTTACCTTGTATTCTTTGTGCTCTCTGGTTTTGCTCTCTTGCTCGCGGTACGGCTGCCGTTGGAAATTTGGGAGGACGTGGATTAGTCAGTAACTTGTAGGCAAGTTAAAATAGTTCAAACACTTTATTTGAGCTTCAACATGGCCGAAACAGTGAAAATCGTCTTTAAACGTTACTTTGAACCTGGTTCGGGGAAGTGCCCGAAGCCAAACGTCGGCCGACAACCACCGACCCATGATCATCAGCCAACTTTTTTGATATCTTCAAGTCTCTAGATCTCTCATCCCGTGGCGCGGATGGACCTGATGAGCTGGGCGTCCGGACTGTATCTGCTTCTACGGCTTCGCCCAGAGTCACCCTCCATGGATGGTCGGGTGTTGTCATGTGCCAACCTGAAAAGGTGAACGAATGATCAAGTTCCAGGACCGCTGCTCGTCAATTCAACGGACATTCAAAATGGAGCGACGGTGCAGTGGCCTGATCATTCAAAAAATGAGTGGAAACTCTGCCAACACTGTCAAGACAAGAGAAAGCAGCGAGCCCAAAACAACTCATCACTGCGCTCGAGACAACGCAGCATTTCCTCAACTCAAATGTTCTCTCCTCTCTGCCGTCCAATCCTCCGACGGAACACCCTCAGTGGGCCGGTCGCTTGGGAAATAAGTTAGACGTGCTACCGTACGTGAAACACCCGTCCTTGGCAGAAAGCGCTTCACGCGCCTGGTTCTTTGCTTCTAGTCACCGCTCACGATGTACGTTGTCATGTGGAATCCGAGGGCATGTCTAAATCACGCGCGATTGAATAGTCATAAAGAACTGATAAAACGATGGAAGAATCCACTGCTCTTCTGCCGCCTCACCCTTGGACTCCTCGATAATGGGTCTCGAAGCGATTACTGCTGCACTTGCGCTGGTGTATGAGCTGTCCAAGCACGAGCGCGGGCACAGGCGTGCCGGACGACTTCGTGTATGAAGAGAGACGGGGCGCGTTGGCATTGAGACTCTTTTTCGCGCGCTCCCAACGACCTCACGCCTCCCTTGCGCGAGCCCTCCCGACGACCTTGTCCCGCCCGCGCCACGCAAATACTCGGACTCAAGACAAGCAAGACAATTCGAGGCGGCCGACCGGCTCGCACGACACCGCGGGCATGTGCACCACCCATACGCACGCACCGTTTGCTTCGTCCATCGGGAAACGCGCTTGCGCCCGCGCCCGGACCCGCCACAAGATTGAGAGGGAGGGAGGGGGCGGCGGGCCCCGCGCACTCGACGCCGCGGGCATGTGCGTCACCTCCCGTCCGCGCATGTGCCGCCCCTTCTCTAGCCAGAGCGCCTGCGCCCGTGTCCTGGTCCGCTCATCCTTATCGCACATCAAGTCTCCTGCAGCTCGCGCGCCACTCAGATGCGCGCCATGCACCACACTCTGACTCCGCCTTGCACACCCCCGACTCGTCTACCGGCTCCGCATCGGCCTCGACATCCGCCTCGTACACCGGTGCTCGCCGTACCGTACTTGCCGCTCACCTGCCTCAGATACTCCCCTCCCTCTTCTTCGTTGCCGTTGCACATTCTCCCCTGCACTGAGCAAACCAAGAGTGGAAAGCGATTCCACACGCCTCCCCCTCCTCTCCCTTCGCCGATGGCCGCGCGACAAACACAATGCTTGAAGGAGGGGCAGAGCGGGCGGGTATGCGGTTGCCGTCGAATGGGGCGCGTACCGCAGGCGCTCGCGGACGCAGGTGGAGGCGGGGAAGGGCGCGAGCGAATGGAAGCTCGAGCAGCGCAGATCCGTAGACGGAAGGGAAGGGAATGGGGGATATTTGAGTAAGGACGAGCGAGGTGTGAAGCAGCCGGAGGTGTGGAGAGCAGCCGGAGGTGGGGAGAGGAAGGACACGAACGATCAAGCGCGGCACGGAGCGGAGAGAAGACAACGGCGGGTACCGCGTGGGGACGCACATGTGCGCATGCACGGGAGGTAGGTAAATATGGACCTTCGTCTGGCTTCATCTGATCCCGGCTTACGCTCCAGCAGTGCGGGTGATCTTGGCTGCGCCTGTCTCCGACACAGCAAGCTCATTATCGCGAGGGAGCTGTCATGCGAGCAGTTAAGACTCTTTACAGGTTGCGCTGCAAGACCAAGGGAAAGGCGCGGGCGCGAGAAGGACAGAGGAAGTCGGGAAAGCGTGAAAGACTGCGATGTAGGGTGAGCTGTTTGTATCGCGTTGTCGCTTCTCTTCGTCCCTTTATATGCATTTCTTTTTGCTTCCGCTGCGTCGTCTGGGATGTGCTTCCAGAGTGATGATCCACCGACGACAATGTACTGCTACAACATTCATGGGATAGGGTCATTGCCATTCCAAGGCTTGTTTACGTTGTGGACCCGCCGGGGGGCTTCGATTCCCCTTAATGCATGGCCAGGATTTTCAGCCCTTTTGCCACCGCCAGAGAAAGCGCTCGACTACCTTGTTATCAATGCCTTCAAAGCAATGATTAATCGTCCCGCCTGAATGAGGCTTCTTTCTCGTTTCTCACCGAGACCAACGTCTTGATTTTCGTCCTATTTCACCTCATCGGCCGTCTCCGCAGTTAATGTTCCGACGTGGGGAGGCGCTCGGCGGGAAATCGAAGCTAAGAGAATATATGGCTGATAAATGGTCTTCGACAGTCCATTGGAATACTGATAAATTTGGTTCATCCCCAAGATTTCGTTTCCGCCCGTATCCACCCTTGTATATTTTTTCTTGGATTATTCGACCCATGATAGGGCGCTGCCGAACTGATGTGGTTAATGCGACGATCTTCTTTGCTACCACCATGTCCCTTTTTTTCGGTTTTACGCTGCGCTTGAGAGATTCTTCATTGGGCTGAAACGTCGGGCTCGCGGCGTGCTCCAAAATCGACAGTCGACCACTACTGCGGATGCTCTTCACTACTGCGAGATTTCGTCGACGCGTGCCAATGAATCAATTCTGTGGGAGGTGCATGAAAAGGAAACCGCGCTTGACGTGCAAAAACTTGGCCAATAACTGAACAGGCTCCCCGTAGTTCAAGTTTGTGTTTTTCCCCTTGTCTTTTGAGTATCTCTGGAGTCTGATTCTTGTAGAATGTGGCGCGCGACCTCGCCCCCAAATGTCATGAGATTGGATCGAAACCTGATTGCCACTCGAGGAACGAGGTCAACCTCTTTTGCCCACTATTTCTTCACCTTCCTTTGAACAGCGTCCGTCTAAACTCAAATCCGTCCTCCATCAATCTATTGCCAGCATAACAGCACGATCTTCGAGGGGAATTCACAGTTCTAGCGCTCAGATTACCCAACAGCTTTGTAAGCGCAATCTCGTGGGTCCCAGACGGTCTTATCTCCGCCACTGCCTTCCTGGGACTCGCAACCTTTATGACAATGCTTTTCCGCTGTTTTTTTTTCGCTAGCGCGCCCGCCGCGTTAATGCCTATCATCCCTGGAAGCTCTGTCGCATTCAACTGTGCGGCGAACTGGTGCCACATCGATATCTGGCTCTCGGACCCCGCGCCAGCGGTCTCAATTACGGCCGGACGGAAGTGATCTGGGCAGAAGTTCCCCATTTGCAGCCGCTGCGCAACAATCTGCCAGCTGTCCCGATACATATCAGCACGGATCGTGGCTCCGATGATGACTCTTGCACCCAAAGCTCATGGGTGACTCGATTCCACAGGATTCAGACTGCCCTGAAGGCGTGCAAAAATGTTCACAGACACAGTACTTATCCCGGGAACTGCACAAAATTAGTGTCGTAGAATCATTCGTGACTTCAATCGCTTCTGATGCAGGACTCAGGCACGCGTGGCTAACATGAGGCCCGTGTGCCCTTCCACTTCTCTTTTCTTTCTTCTGACTACTGAATGTCTTCTACCAGTAAAGCCGTCCTCGTGCCCTACACAGATATCCTCCACCAGGAATGCCCGCGGTGCGCACCCACACTCTCCTCCGCATTCCACCACTAATGCGTCGTGCATGCCAGCAGCAAAGTATGGGTGGACGGATGGGGAATATTTGGCCACTTGGATGCAGACATCGTCATTAAGATTGCAGACATTAGAATGGATAACAGTGTGAAACCTGAACAGTGGGCAATGTCAGAGGAGGGATTCGACGAGTCTTGGATGCCGATAGAGGCGCTTCGGGAGCCCTAGACTGAGGGCTACATATCTGCCTTTATGCCGTTTATTTTGTATTTCTTCGATCCAATTTCGCGATCTTACTACTAAGTGCAACAGATCTTTTTAGTTCCAATTGAGCATGGCTTCATCAGTCAATCGGGCCATTGTATTCGCACTGCTTCTATCAAATGCGACAGCATGCTGTTAAGTTCACTGCCAAATGTGGAACAAGAGAACACATGGCAGAAGAACTCACTGATGCTCCAGCATTCAATGCGATGATCGCGTGTGAAGTGCCTTTAATATCGGATCTTCTGGCATATATCAATAGGTGATCTTTCACCTGCTCCCACTTCTGCCCTCAATGAATTCCGACGCCGAAACCCCCTCCGAGGATGACTTATCGTTCTGGAACAACCGAAATTTGAAATTCCGTGTGCTTATCCTCGGCCGTGCGAATGCCGGCAAAACAACAATACTTGAGAGACTAACCGGAGCCTCCATGGATGAGGCGGAGGTCTGGCAGGATGGAAAAATATTGCCTGGCCAGGTTCATCAACCGTTGAAACACTTCAGTTATCATGGCTGATCAAGTTGATCCAGACAGTGAAAGGCCAGATGGATGTATGTTCTTAGACTGTTGTTTTTATTTGGTCTCTAAAGGCTCAAGCGCGGTTTGCACAATATCGATGATGAGATCCGATTTCGCTCCAAGCCTGGATTCATCTTTCATGACTCGCGTGGTGTTGAAGCAGGCTCAGCCACAGAACTCTCTACTGTCCAGCAGTTCGTGGAGGAGCGGTCATCAGCAGCGAAGGACCTCCGAACTCAGCTGCATGTCATATGGTATCATTATCGTTGTTTCTGCCATGCAACATGGATTTTTTGACACATTCTTCAGGATGTGCCTTCCTCTAGACGAATGTCGGGAGCTATTTGAGAGTGAAAGGGACATTTTCCGGCTACTGAAGGGCACAGGTGAGTGGCGGAGAGAACCAGCATTGAAGCTTTCTTTGATTGACAAGCCAAAGTTCCACTGGTCGTAATATTTACAAAGCGGGATGGGGCTGTCTCCAAGGAAACATCCCAGATCCTCATGAACTCCCCTGGAAACACTCGCAGCCGGTCCATTAGGAAAGAAGCACGCAGCAAAGCAGAACTCGAGATTATTAACCACGTGAAGGAACTTGAGGGAGAGCTGAGGGGCCTGGGCCTCACTGACAATACCACAGTGTTTCTGACGACTGGTGGTATATTCATTGATATTGGGGTTGATGGCAGTGTGCTGACTGTCTTCAGGGATGGAAATGCCTACGGTTGATGCGGAAAAATCATGTCAACAACTGATTGACTTGACGGAGGAGTGTTTAACTGGGCCAAAAATCAAGACATTGCTATCAGTGGTGTGGGGCCATAATCTGTTGAGGCGCGGATTCTGGTGTTTGTATTGGTAAGGAGTTGCTTCGCTAACTGGGTACCAATGACTGATTTTTGATAAAGGGCCTTGAGATACAATGCTTCAAATGGTATCATTGGGTGCATATTGAAATTTGTTCTGTTGATGCATTTTCCCGATTTTCAGGAGGTGCAAAACTAGGCTCAGGAGCACCAAGCATGTGGAACTTGATACAACATATTTGCAGTAACATGGTGAGTAACATGACCAACAAGGAGAACACAGATGGGCTGCTGAACTTCCTGAACACTACTGTAGTCGGTAAGATAGCACAGTTCCCATTAAATGGCCAGACTGACTAGTCTTCCTTCTTGTGTGTGTAGTTTGTGAGTCTGCCCCTTGCCGTTGGCCTGCTCCCTCTGCTCACTGGTCCTCCTTTTGCACCTGCATAGCGTGTGAGTCTGCCCCTTTGCTGTTGGCCTGCTCCCTCTGCTCACTGGTCCTCCTTTTGCGCCTGTGTAGTGGGTGAGTCCGCCTCTTTGCTGTCGGCCTGCTCCCTCTGCTCACTGGTCCTCCTTTTGTGCCTGCGTAGCATGTGAGTCTGCCCCTTTGCCATCGGCCTGCCCCCTCTGCTCACTGGTCCTCCTTTTGCACCTGCGTAGGATGTGAGTCTCCCCCTTTGCTGTTGACCTGCTCCCTCTGCTCACTGGTCCTCCTTTGCACCTGCGTAGGATGTGAGTCTCCCCCTTTGCTGTTGGCCTGCTCCCTCTGCTCACTGGTCCTCCTTTTGCACCTGTGTAGTGGGTGAGTCTGCCCCTTTGCTGTTGGCCTGCTCCCTCTGCTCACTGGTCCTCCTTTTTGCACCCGCATAGCATGTGAGTTTGCCCCTTTGCTGTCCGCCTACTCCCTCTGCTCACTGGTTCTGCTTTTGCACCTGCATAGCTTGTGAGTCTGCCTCTTTGCTGTTCGCCTGCTCCCTCTGCTCACTGGTCCTCCTTTTGCACCTGCGTAGTATGTGAGTCTGCCCCTTTGCTGTTGGCCTGCTCCCTCTGCTCACTGGTCCTCCTTTTGCACCTGCGTAGGATGTGAGTCTCCCCCTTTGCTGTTGACCTGCTCCCTCTGCTCACTGGTCCTCCTTTTACACCTGTGTAGTGGGTGAGTCTGCCCCTTTGCTGTTGGCCTGCTCCCTCTGCTCACTGGTCCTCCTTTTGCACCCGCATAGCATGTGAGTTTGCCCCTTTGCTGTCCGCCTACTCCCTCTGCTCACTGGTTCTGCTTTTGCACCTGCATAGCTTGTGAGTCTGCCCCTTTGCTGTTCGCCTGCTCCCTCTGCTCACTGGTCCTCCTTTTGCACCTGCGTAGTATGTGAGTCTGCCCCTTTGCTGTTGGCCTGCTCCCTCTGCTCACTGGTCCTCCTTTTGCACCTGCGTAGGATGTGAGTCTCCCCCTTTGCTGTTGACCTGCTCCCTCTGCTCACTGGTCCTCCTTTTGCACCTGCGTAGGATGTGAGTCTCCCCCTTTGCTGTTGGCCTGCTCCCTCTGCTCACTGGTCCGCCTTTTGTGCCTGCATAGTCCTGTGAGTCTGCCCCTTTGCTGTTGGCCTGCTCCCTTTGCTCACTGGTCCGCCTTTTGCGCCTGTGTAGGATGTGAGTCTGCCCCTTTGCTGTTGGCCTGCTCCCTCTGCTCACTGGTCCTCCTTTTGCACCTGCGTAGCGTGTGAGTCTGCCCCTTTGCTGTTGGCCTGCTCCCTCTGCTCACTGGTCCTCCTTTTGCACCTGCGTAGTGGGTGAGTCTGCCCCTTTGCTGTTGGCCTGCTCCCTCTGCTCACTGGTCCTCCTTTGCACCTGTGTAGTGGGTGAGTTTGCCCCTTTGCTGTTGGCCTACTCCCTCTGCTCACTGGTCCTCCTTTTGCACCTGCATAGCATGTGAGTTTGCCCCTTTGCTGTCCGCCTACTCCCTCTGCTCACTGGTTCTGCTTTTGCACCTGCATAGCATGTGAGTCTCCCCCTTTGCTGTTGGCCTGCTCCCTCTGCTCACTGGTCCTCCTTTTGCACCCGCATAGCATGTGAGTTTGCCCCTTTGCTGTCCGCCTGCTCCCCTCTGCTCACTGGTTCTGCTTTTGCACCTGCCATAGCTTGTGAGTCTGCCCCTTTGCTGTTGGCCTGCTCCCTCTGCTCACTGGTCCGCCTTTTGCGCCTGTGTAGGATGTGAGTCTGCCCCTTTGCTGTTGGCCTGCTCCCTCTGCTCACTGGTCCTCCTTTTGCACCTGCGTAGCGTGTGAGTCTGCCCCTTTGCTGTTGGCCTGCTCCCTCTGCTCACTGGTCCTCCTTTTGCACCTGCGTAGTGGGTGAGTCTGCCCCTTTGCTGTTGGCCTGCTCCCTCTGCTCACTGGTCCTCCTTTTGCGCCTGTGTAGTCGGTGAGTTCGCTTTGCCATTGGCCTGCCCCCTCTGCTCACTGGTCCTCCTTTTGCGCCTGCACAGCATGTGAGTCTGTCCCTTTGCTGTCGGCCTGCTCCCTCTGCTCACTGGTCCTCCTTTTGCGCCTGTGTAGTTGGTGAGTTCGCTTTGCCATTGGCCTGCCCCCTCTGCTTACTGGTCCTCTTTTTGTGCCTGTGTAGGATGTGATTCTGCCCCTTTGCTGCCACCTTGCTCCCTCTGCTCACTGGTCCTTCTCTGCACCTGCGTAGGATGTGAGTCTGCCCCTTTTCCATCAGCCTGCTCTCACTGCTCACTGGTCCTCCTTTGCACCCACATAGTGTGTGAGTCTGCCCCTTTGCTGTCAGCTTGTTTCCTCTGCTCACTGTTCTCCTTCCCACCTGCATAGGATGTGAGTCTGCCCCTTTGTACATTCAATTCATTCTCTTCATATTCCCTGTCCACCCACAAAAGACCATCATGCAACGTGTTGAATCTGTGGTTTCTTCACTATTTCATATGCCTGCCCCAGTATCTACTGTTTCTCTGCTCCGATTGCTCCCTATGTTCTGACTGCTTGCCTACAGAAACCCACCGATGTTCCTGTCATGGCTGTTGCAGTTTGTATGCTCCACCTTTTCACCCCGGGTTGTTCCCTCCATCTTTACTATTTGCTCTTCACAGTGATGATAGTTGTGTTCCATGCAGTCCAGCCTGCTGTCCTCACCCTTGCGTCATCCACTGCCAAAGATTGGATACAGACTGTGGCCTCTTTCATTGACGATAACAAAGTGCCTCTGCAAGAGAAGGCCAATACCATTACTGCTCAGGTAGCAGCTGTTGTTGGGGCGATGATGTATCGGAATATCATCCCACAGCTGAACCCCCAACATCTCCCATGGGAGTTTTCAGACGAGGAGGCAACAATCTTTGCTACTGAGCTGTCTCAATTTATTGTGGCCAATCTCATGTAATCCTTTGTACTTCTTACAATGAAACTTTATGTGGACAATTTCGTTGAATTATGTCCAAAATTAAATTGATTGGCCTGCAATGTGTCAGAACATCTGAAGTCCAGATCTAAATGTTGTCTGTTCGGTACCCAGACCACTAATGAACAACAGGAATCTAACTGAAAATAAAATGATCACCCTCGTGGGATGCCCATGTGCACACTCCACAGCAGATTGCAAAATATTTTCCTCATTGACAGTAAAGTATGTTTCAGATGCCGATCACCCAGCCACATGGAAATCTTGTCTAATCTGAGTTTTCTGAGACTCAAGTTTTCATCAATTTTGTAACTTTTTGCCCATGTAAAGTTAGAGTAGTACTCAATTCCCATATTTTCTCTCCCAGTACTTGGTGATGTTACATTGCTGGTTGATCTCACATTTTCAATAACGGAATCTCGTTGCAGACAAGATCATCAAACAAAAGAGATTCCAGACCCTGATGGCCAAGAAAAAAGAAAAAGAGGCCACCTGAACAACAGAAAAAACAATACTGCAAATCATGCATCATTGCCCAATCCCAAGTTGAATGGGAGTCTTGCATTGCAGGCCCAGCCACTTACACCATGGATGCAGCCATGATCCCACTCCCATTGAGCCATGTCAACTAATTTGGTCCTTTCATTAGTGTGCCTGAATTGCTGTGAAGTTCCACAAAGATAGTATCAAACTGCGGTGAAATGGTGCACTTCTTATATGACTAGGAATAGCTAATTGATAGGTATTGCAAACAAACACCCAAAACACCAACCACAACCAATCTACCTCCAAAGATCCAAGTGCTTCTCTTTGTGAGTTCGGGTCCAGGCCATAGTATGCAACCAACAAACATAAGTGTGATCATAGGCTTCTAACAACACACTCTACAGCATACTAGCAATATGCAACTGCCAACAACAACGCTGCTAGGAACCTAGGGATGGTCCGGGGGTGTGTTTATATGGGGTGGATACAAGATGGCTGGACTGCTAGGTCGAGAACACCAGGGGAGAGGTTTGTAGGTTTGTGAAAATCCTCGCCTTAGGCAACCTAAGGACTACTGAGGCTAACTCCAAATGACTTCAAGTCTCAAACGGCAAGACTCTCCTTGACCGCTGACCTATTCCTTAACCAAGCATGCCTTCACTCCGCTCAGGCATAGGTGTAGACTGCCCTGCCATCTTAAAATTACCTTAAGACAAATATTTTAGCCAGATTTCTGGTTCTTCTGTGGGGAAAAAGTGTATTGAGAAAGGGTATTCAAAATGTCGATTAATTCGTGCAAAGGATCCATCTATGTACTGACAGTCCAATGCCCGACCCTCCCTTTTCATCAGTTGTAGTTGTAGGCTACTGTATAACATACTGCTCCTGGGATCAATGAGTGCATGCAGAATGATGGGTTAAGAGATGAGTACCAATCCATGAATGAATAGGGGCCAGAGACACAGCCGAATGAAGAGAGTTTTGAGCATGAGCACATATGAAATTACATTGATAGTTACCCTCGCTTCCAAAATTAAATGAAAATTGTGGTGTGGGTCTAGGCATGCCATGAAGTGGATAGAACATCTCAATACTACCAAATATTGATTGATAATCAAGTAGGAGAGCAAAATGTGTAGAGTAACTTACAAACAATGGATGTGGAGACAGAGTGCACAAAGCTTTATAGAAATCTGTCAGTAGCAAACACTTGATAACAGAGCTGACCTGGAACACATCATGTACATGTCGGTTGGGCCGGGAACCCGAAAGACCCATCAGAATAAATGGGCTCATCAGGCACAGTCCCCCACGTGTCTGGTGCCAATGTGGTGGTTGCCCGCAATAGAGTTGAATCAGAGGTTAGGATCAGCAGCATTGAAAGAAAGTATAATAGTTAAAAGAACTTGCCGCCTCTTGTGTGTATGGGAAGCACTGTGGGCATGCAGGGAGGGGAATGCAAAGTTGAGTTGGATATCAGTGATGCTACGAACATGATGACAGACCTGGTACTGGGGCACCCGGGCATTTATTCAAATCTGCTTGAGTTGCAACATACTATAATGTATTACACTACATTACAACATCATCTCACAAAGGGCTAATGCTGGCCTGGGCAGTTAGCTAAAAGGGATATAATATGTCTTGGACCATTAGAAAGGCACTGGACAACAATCCTGGTAAAGGGTTGACGTGAGAAGTCGCTAATAGAGCAATCACAGAAAGTGCCTTACCATCCTGGAAACAGATTGGGGCTACTGCACATCCCTGACTAAGGGCATATTACGAGGGATTATCCTTCTGAACCAGAGGGATCATTGTTGGACATCATCTGACATCTTCAGAATTGCCAAGAGAAGGTTGGACTTGGTCGATCTAATAATTGACTAAGAAATCGTACTCAGGTACTGGGAAGTGATGGCTATCACGGTTTTTTCAGACAAATCACTTAAGTAGTTCAAAGCAGGACCAATTGAAGCGAATGGTTACCAAGGAGGGTAATGGTGGGCTGATGAGGAAGTCGGATAAAAGTTGACATATCAACAATATCCCATCACGATCATTCTAAGCGATGTAGATCTTGACTCATTCTTAAGCTCGGCTCGTCAATGTTCCTTATAAATCTGTTCTGTTTTTACTAATCACTTGATATCTGACAGGAAGCTGCCATACCACTAGTCATATACCCTGAACCCTGCTGCACATGGAACGATGTGCTCTGAACTAAACCCAAACAACCCACTTATCACCCAAATACAACCCAAGCCTTTCCGAAATAAGTGGTGATGCCTACGGAAATAAGACTAGGATCGGAAATAGGCCGATCAGCGAGTGCAGAGCCGAGATTCAGATGAGTGATAGTCCCTTTACAGGTCCTAACAAGGTTGAAGGGAAGGTATGTGTTTCCCTTAGGAAGATGAACTTTCACTACAAGATATCACCAGGAATTGGCCTGAGCGATGATCGAGTGGTGGAAATAAGATTTTTTAAAAGCTTCGCAGCTTATGAGACAGCAAGTATTGAGAGTGGTGGTAGTGGTGGTGTCGTCCAACGATGTGCAGGAGACCTCGGATAGGTCAACGATATAACAATTCCAAACGATAGAGATCCTGTAGCCTATTTCCCAAGTGCCAATGATGATAGCTGATGACGATGACGGTATCTGATGATGAAACACAATTTGATTCCCAGATGCTAGATAGCCTCAATCACGTCCAAGACGTTTCCGATACCCTATTCCTTATTCCAACTTAAGGTTTCCCGATGTTAAAGTCCAACGACAATACACACTGAGCCAACCCCAGAAATAGCCCAATCACAAGTGTTCAGCCTACTAATACATGGGTGATTCTGTACCCTACTTGAGACAACATCCTGACTACTTATACAAACCCAGAAATCATATGCAAGTCCAAGAACGAAATAGAAATTAGTAAAATTGCCCGAGTTCCCCTTCCACAGCTGTTTATCTGTCAGAAGGGCTCCTGCGAGCAATATTGCCATTGGCCAGCATACAGGACAATCGTGATGTCCGTTCGTGCAGCATTGGTCAGCCTAGGGGTTTGAAACCCTCAGTCTCTTGGCTAACTGATACCGAGTTGTTCGTCCTATTTCCTGTTGTCCCTGGTCCTCTCCCGCCATCACTGATGATCGGGTAATATTCCCCTGGCCTCCAGCTCCTCGTAGATACCCCTAGTGAGACTTGTCCCAGAAAGGGTTCTTATTTCCCCAACTCCGTCTGCTCGGAATAAGAACAATCCCATTGGATCTCCTTAGCCGACCTTTGCTAGTCCCGGAACTTCACCGGAATGTACATCCCCAGGCCTTGATGTCTATCACATGGAAGGTGCATGGCCTATTGGTGCAGAAATAAGCCTATTCCCACATGCCCTTGTCATCAGTATGTCCAGCCTATTCCATCGTGTGGGAATAAGACCAGAAACAGTCTCTAAAGAGGTTTGTGGGCTACACATTCCTCTACAGTTTTCAAGGTGAGCACTGTTGGTCCACAGGGTAGTTCCCTACCCCTTGTACCCGTTACTCTGTGATCACAAACCCATCTGGCTATACCGAGACCATATACTAGTCCTTAGAAATAAGCCTATACTGTAATCCAACTATTTCTGAAATGCGCAAAATGTGCAGTGTTAGGTATAGTCGGATTCCAGACAGTTCAATGTTTATATCTGTCTCATTTATATTTAGAATCCTGTAAAGTATTTAAGTGGATAGTTATGGGAGGGACACTAATGAATCTCACCCCACCTGTTGGATGTGAAGTTACTAGACTTCACGCTAACTGGTCGAGTAGGCATTCATTCAGAGACACCCAGAAGCTATACCAAGTTTCGTTTTTTTTCCCTGTTTGAATATTATCTGTGTTGGATTTGGATCTTTATAAACGGCACGTGGACATATTGGATAAACAGAATGTATGCTGTCAGGTGTATAAATTGTTATACACGAGGTCCTCCGGAATTGGCTTTGTTCGGGAGTTTCTCGTAAGTTCGAAAAAGGGGTTGTGAAGTTGAAAGTGGGGAAAATCTCTTTAAAATAAGAGTTTGTAAGAAAGGTGTTGGGTGACTAACAGAGGCGAAAAAGGGTCTAGACTGGGGCTGTGAAAAGGTCACAGGTGTAAAAGCAACTCTGGTCAAGTTGCTTGTAAGGTTTTCGAGTTACTAGCGCTGGGCGGCAGAAGACAAACACAGGATGTTACGGATTCCAGCTATTTGTCTTACAAACACAAGAGCTTCACGGACTCAGGCTGTTTGTACTTTCTTGGAACTGATGGTGGATTACTGGAAAACAAGCACAGGAGCTTCACGTACTCAGGCTACTTGTTCTTTTTACTGGATGGCAGATTACTGGAAAACAAGCACAGGAGCTTCACGTATTCAGGCTACTTGTTCTTTTACTGGACAGCGGATTACTGGAAAACAAGCACAGGAGCTTCACATACTCAGGCTACTTGTTCTTTTTACTGGACAGCGGATTACTGGAAAACAAGCACAGGAGCTTCATGTACTCAGGCTACTTGTTCTTTTACTGGACGGCGGATTACTGAAAAACAAGCACAGGAGCTTCACGTACTCAGGCTACTTGTTCTATTACTGGATGGCGGATTACTGGAAAACAAGCACAGGAACTTCACGTACTCAGGCTACTTCTTTTTACTGGACAGCGGATTACTGGAAAACAAGCACAGGAGCTTCACATACTCAGGCTACTTGTTCTTTTATTGGACAGCAGATTACTGGAAAACAAGCACAGGAGCTTCACGTACTCAGGCTACTTGTTCTATTACTGGACGGCGGATTACTGAACGGCGGATTAACTGGAGCACAAGATGGGAGAAAGGCTTCTACCTGCTTATGCATTCAAACTTTTTAGAGGGCAAGATTTTTCTATGTTCCTACAGAGTATTACAGCGGGTATTTATACAATTTTGAGTCTATGATGTCATCTGTTTCTATTTAGATGATGCTGTCCCTTGGTTTATTTTTCCCACTAGCTTAGCCCCATTGGCTTGACCACAGCACTGGTTTGCACAGCTGTAAGTCTGTTGGCTTGACAATAGCACTGCTCTGTGCCACCTTAGACTCATCGACTTGACTATAGCACTGCATGGCACAGCCATTCATTTACTTTAGGCTTACTGGCTTGACAACAGCACTATTGGTAGTGCCCATGCTAGCTCTTAGTTGACATATTGACGTTGCTGCGCCTGGAGACTTGTACTGAAGTGCGCAGCTGTAAGGCCATGCAATCTGATAGGCTGGTTCTAGTTGTCCTTTCGACATTGCTGTGTCTAGAGGCTGTATTGTGCAGCTGTAAGGTCGTGCAGTCTGGTTCCCATTATTTCCTAGCCTTTTCTAATTTGGCTCTGACTCTCTTTTATCTCCAAACAGTTTTTGGAGATGACAACGCGTGGAATATAAGGAAACAGATTGGACTTGACAATTGGCTGTAATCTCGCAAGGATTAGCAACCGTGGATACTATTGGAATCGGGATTTCATAAGAATCACTTGTGTTTCGCATCAGAGTACTATCTCCACACCTAGACCCACAACATACAAAACTGTTGAACATAAAATCTCGTCTGACTATCCGTGATTGCGCCTAGGACAGTTTCAAGCAATTTATCTATACAACTTGTAGACCTATAAGTCTTGCTTCCAAAAGAGAACTAAAATTCAAATTGCCACAATCTATACTGGATTGGAACCCCGAAATTGCATGAGGATTATAGTGTTTTGAGTTGTTGTAGTTGCATTATCGAACCGCGTATTCATTTACAAGGTTTGGTTTGTGGTTATTTCACCACCAGCCCCATAGTCACCGTTTCAACGACAAGTTACTCACGGGAGGGTGAGGATTGCACCTGAAGGTTTACGCCATGCTAAGTCTAAGAAAAGGTGAGTAATTGAGTTAGGAGGTAGTACTGACAGCATACCAGAAACGTGGCATGAATCAAGATCTGCGGAAATGCATAGGGAGGAGTGAGAGAAATTAGATACATGCATGCTGGACCAATTGTATCTGGAAGGAAAAATACACTGGACTTGTGGAAAGCTGGAGCATCTGAACATAGGAATGTAAGCCTAGAGCTTCCAAAATCCAGCGGACTCACAGGGGGTGCTAGAAACCTTGAAATGCCAGGGAGGATGTCAGTGCAGTTGCAAAAGTAGTTTGAGAAGACAAATGGACAAACAGAGTGATGGGCACGATGGTGGACAATGAGGATGATGGGGGGAAGTTGGAAACACAACGAGAATGGCCATAACAGACAAAATATAGGTTCAGCACTAATGCCAAGGACAACACTCTCGTAGCTTTGAATGGCTTGAATGACGTCTGTAGTTCGCCTAGTCAAAACCTCCGACTCGGAGCTTAAAGGTGCCAGATGGCCGTTGCTCCTGGAATGCAAGAACTTCCATGCCTGTGAGTCCGAAACAGTTGAGTGTAGGAGACTGTGTTTGAACATTGAGCTTGAGATCTTGAAGGTGGGGAATATGTCCATCGTGTTGCCCTGGACCCCGAGAGATCTTGCACATGAAAGACCCTGAATGGGTTAAGAAATATGACTCAAAGTTGAACATTGAACATTGAGCTTAGGATCTTGTCATGGTGATGCGCTGCTGCCCCAAAGCCTGAGAGTCAGATCATTGAGTCAAGTAAACAGTGGGCTTGGGCTTCGACACTTGAAGCAGAGTCAATGAGGGCGAAACTGGACAAACAGATCAATTCAGTACAGTGCAGTATGGGTACGCTGATGGGGGTGGGGAAGGAAGGAGGACATGAGAAGGATCTGCCTTTTGAATGGCTATTGAATGGCTGATTGGCGAGATGGAAATAGCAGTCAGTGCCTTGGCCCGAAGTTTTTGATGCATGCATCAGCAGCCAGACCCTAAAAATACAATAGGAAATGATGCACAGGTTAGCTGCAGAACCCCAAAATAAAATGGAAATAGGATGCCCATACAGAAGTTGCTGGCAGAGAGAGGGAGTAGACAATAGGAGACAGTATGGGAGGAGATGATTGGAATTATGAAGAGAGAGGTGCAAGAAACACTGTCCCTTTTGAATGGCAGCTGGGCGGCTGATTGGGGAGGTCAAAAATATAATTGGGGAGCCACATTTCTGGACCAAGCTAAATTCTAATTCAAGGGTACACCCCAGAAATAAAATAGGCAATTGGAATTCCTGTGCACCTATGTCTTTGTAGAAGTGTGTGAGACAAATGGGGGAACCTCGGAGGGCCAAACATGTACACTCTGATTCAAGGGATCTCGTTAATATACGAGTAACAGGAACCTTTCTGCTTTTATCGGCACTAGCTCATTACAAATGTCCAGCTAGCGGCCCAACACACTACGACAGAGCTTCCGTCTATATTGGGGTGAAGGCGAAGTAACTGACAAGTTATAGCCAAACTAGAGGTGGGGTTAGTGGGCTCGAGCCAACACACAATCCACCTAGCAAGTGATCCAACACACTACGGCAGAGCTTCTGTCTTGTTGGGGTGAAGGCAAAGTCACACTGGCCACTCTGACCGCAGGCATGAATATTGTGAAATGTCCTTTTGCCAAGCCTGTGATATACAGTAAGACAGAAAGGACAATGAATAATCAAAATACAAACTTGTTCTGCCCCATCTCCCTGATATAGAGCCACAGTATTAGTAGACTGCCCGCCCTTTATTCTCGCACTGTACACGCAGCGAACACCTGCCCACTCATAGCGACCAGAGAATTTATCTAAGGTTAGTTGACGTTGAAGGTGGATTTCTCCCAGAGGGATCACGGGGAAGTCTATCCAATATTCAGCACAACATAGCCAGGGCTCAGGTCCAACAATGTACCTTGAGGAACAGGACAATTGATGGAGATTTTTGTGACGTTGTTGAAGATTCCGCCGGCCACAGTGAAGTTGTGTGAACCCGAAAAAATGGCACCCCCATTTACACTACAGGACCAAGACCAAGATCAGGTCAGATACAATCCTGGATGGGGATGAGAGCGTATGATGTGTTGAAACAGTGCACTTGATATACAACTAGAAATAGCTTAGATTCGGGCTTGCACAAAACAACCACAAAACCACCACTACAACAATCTATTCCTCCAAAGATGTAAGTGCTTCTCTTTGTGAGTTCGGGTCCGGGCCGTAGTATGCGACCAACGGGTTTGGAACAAACACAACTCGACTGCTAGACTTCAACAAAGCTGTTCAACAACACGCTAGCACTACGCAGCTGCCAACAACAATACTGCTAGCACCTGGGATGGGCAGGGGTTTATGGGTTGGATACAAGGTGGCTGGATCGCTAGATCAAGGGCACCAGGGCAGAGTACATAGGTTTGTGAAAATCCTCGCAATGGGGTACCCAAAGACTATTGAGGCTAACAACAAGGGGACTTCAATCCTCAAGCGACAAGGCAGTCCTTAAGCTGCTGACCTATTCCTTAACCAAGAACAGGAACATTTCCACTTTGTATTGGCAATAGACACTATAAGCGTCCAGCTAGCGACCCAACACACTACGACAGCGCTTCCGTCAATATCAGGGTGAAGGCGAAGTAACTGACAAGTTACAGTCGGTCTAGAGGTGGGGGCACCTAGTCCATCTTCTTCTTAGTTGGCTCGAGTCAACACACAATCACCTAGCAGGCAATCCAACACACTACAATAATATCGGGGTGAAGGCAAAGCTGCTAGCGCAACTGCTAGCTGGTTCTCAAAGAGAACACCCTTGTTTTTATATGTGAAGACTCCTTGAGTCAACAACAGGAACCTCAACTTAAGATCTCGACATGTCCAGAGTCAACAGTATTGATTCCAATAAAGCTACTACTTGTGAAGTGTGTTACAATCTCCACTAGCAACCTGAGACCACCTGCACCAACTTCGTACAAAGCCGGGGTGTAATAATCTGAGGTTCTAGCCTGCTCTGTGCTCCCTTTATACTACTGAGGTCCATGGTACATGTGATAAACAGAATGAATAATATAAATGAGTGAAAATGATGTGATAGATACAACAGCCAATGAAACGACTGCCGTTTGGTTTTATAATGGGTCTATGCCAAGCAGAACAGCCACACTGATCCGCTAGCGTCCATTTATGGGTATCGTGAGTGATTCCTCAGCTTGCCATCAGCTGCTGGAACCTCTATCCTGACAAAGTGGAGTTGAATCCGCCGCCTGGAGTCATCTAGCACAGGTCAGAGCACCGGCTAGCAGTCCGTTTATCTGGTACTGCATATGTGGTGACCCGCACATCCGCACCAATAGCCTGCTAGCTATTCCTCTACTGTTTACTTGTCTCTGTTTGTGACTCGTGACCGTGTCCGCGACAGCATGCTCGCATC